>OX421494.1:24532184-24817184 GCA_949126835.1 Anisus vortex
ATCACAACCACATTAGAGCTAGTTACAGCTAATTAAGCCTTTCCTGAAGCGTTAGTCTAAATCTACAAATCTCTAGTATCAATTTGTAAAACCTTATACACGTATTAAAAGATTAGGACTATTATTCTTTTTCTGTCAGGCTTAATATTTGTTAGATCCATTTGTTAATATTTTTTTACTTTATAAATTTACAATCACCAATTCTGCCCTCCTTTACTACCTCACCCCACTGTCCACCTCTACTACCTCACCCCCCCCCCCCCCCCGACCAAAACTTGCCAGCCATGCTCAAGCTACAATGAACAAAACACTACGGGAATTTCATATAAAATTTTGTGTACGAATCATCCTTGGTGGGATATGAAGTCTTCATGTTAAGCACAGTAGCTGGACCTCTCGCGGACACATGACCATACAAACAAAATCGATTTTAACAGAAAGCTCAACAACAGCAACAAACAAAAGATCGAATCTGCTTTACGAATGTCAACAAACATCTGCCTCCCCCCCCCCCCCCCTCGTACCAGCACGTGTAATGCTCAGTGACCGTTAGAAATGTGACCTTGACCTTGTGTTTCTTGTAGATCCCACACCATGCTGTACAACAAGCCAGGTCAAAGGTCATTTTGTTCACCTCTCCCTCCCTCTCCTCAACATCACCTTTCACATGGAGAAAACTAAGGGAGGGTGTGACAAAAAACAATTAACCTTTGTAATTGATCCAGTTAAACACGTTCATCAGATTTCCGTTAGCAAGCTCATGCAGCCTCACTTTCAGGTCTAGGCCAGGGATCGGCAACCTACGGAACGCGTTCCATACTTGGCACGCAGAGCGTTTTTCGATGGCACGCGGAACACCCCCCACAAAATGCAAATCAAGTATTTTCAACAAGAACTTGAGTGCTAGAGCAGAATACTTTTTTGGGCTGTTGGCACGCTGACTGAATTAGAAATCCACGTTTGGCACTCTATTAGCTAAAGGTTGTCGACCCCTTGTCTGTCTGGGTTGTCTTTTTTGTTTCAACCCCTGACCGTGGATGATAGTTTTGACTCCTGTCAAAAGGCATGTCGCTATAAATAGCATAAACAATACAAAAAAAATGATTACTCCACACCGAAACGCCATGTCTGAATTGAGCTTTGGCTGCCTCTATTCGGACCCGGGTCCCTATAGCATGAAATAGCTATTCGGACCCGGCTTCAGTCAGAATTCCTTAAAACTCATTAAAAAAAAAAAAAAAAGGGAAACAAACACAAAATATATTTTTTTACCATATATATTATAAGAAGTAGCAAAGAAAACACCAAATCTATCCCTATCCTTTATAACCTAACCGATACTAATTATTACCAAAAATACTACAAAGCCATCCCTAACCTATATAAATAACCGATACTAACTATTTATCACTAAGTCTATCGGGTCCGAATAGCGACTTCGACACCCAAAGTAAACGGAACAAGTTATGTCCAAAGTTGACAAGGCGACGCAGTGGCATGGAGGAAGTCAACGGTGCAATACTAAAATAAAACTGGAAAGAACGTAAAAAGAGTCTGCCACAAGACATCAACGGATAGAATGCATGTTTTCTTAAAGAACGGGAGACATAAACAACGACGTTCAAAAACGTCAGCAGCTCTGCACAGGAAAGAGAGATGATCAGGTTTCAAAGATTGCATAACAAACGTTATACTGAGACTGAGAACCCGGCTGGCCCTGTGGTTAGTTCACCGGACTGTCAACCAATACGTCGCTGGGTTCTATCCCTGCCGCCGAGCGATCCCTGCAGAATTTTTTGAGCGTAATAATCTTCTATCTAGAAGGAACGTCTGTAAGCTAATAAGTCTTAAAGTATACTGTATATGCCTAACGTTGTAATAGTTTGTTGTCTGGATACATTTACCTGCTCGACCTACTCGCAGACTCTTCCCAGTGACTTTACACCGTGTCTCTGTGTAGATGAGTGGGGTGGGGGAGGGGGAGTAGCGCACGACCTAGATGTCTACATACACTCGAGTCCCGTTAAGACACTTCATGTGTCACAAGAGACCCTTTTATGGCCATCCTGTGTTACTAACCTCATTTCTTCAGCACTTGGGGATGCAAACTCATTGACTATAATTAGCACAGTATTCTCGGGTGGTTTGTGTTTCTTCTTTTAGTAATGGAATTCCCTTATAAAATGTTACGTTTCCTAATGACTATGTATTGTGTGTAGATCATATGTGTGGAAGAACTAATATTATATATTAAAATACTGAAGTTAACAATATGCCCAATTTTCCCATGGGCAGGTAACCTGGGTGGGAATTTAAGGATTGGGTGAGGAGTGGGGTTCGTTTTTTCCCATAACGTATGCGTATATGCCATGTGTAGCCTAACTACAGTGTAACGAAGTCTGTTTTAAACTATGGCCCCAAGAAACGCATACAGCATGCAACAAAAACCCTTACAAGTTACAACATAACCGTTTTAAACATCGTACCGGTACACAGGGCCTAGCGGGAGACCGGGGGTGGGAGTGGAGCAGTCTGTATATTGCTCCGGCGCCCATGAAGTTCAAAGAGGGGCCCATGAAATACAGTAGGCCTACATGTAAAATATAGGCCCCATCTTTTAATTTTAAAGGGGACCAACCATTGTCAGCCTTGATCCTGCATATTATCATTTTCTCGGCAGCCCTGCCGGTACCGGTATCTGAAAAAAAGGCAATATAGATATACCACTACGTAACAACATAATACTATATGCTTTTTAAACTATGTCTCGATCTACAGAAATGTTTATTTGGCCCTTGTTATGGCCTTGACAATCTTGTTAGTGTTCTTGTAAAACCTATGTGTAGCTGTGTGTGTATGTGTGTAGGTCTGTATATGTGTAGGTCTGTATGTGTGTGTGTAGCATTTGTAGAACATCAACACGTGCACGTCATGATCAAGTCTACCCGCTAGGTCGAATGAGAGACATGAAAGAGGTCAGGCCATTGTGTGTAGAGTAATTTGTCATGTCCGATAATTACTTGGATTAACACTACCATTTAATCAATTCGCCACCTACCCTCCCCCAACACTAACCCTACTCCCCATTTTCCCGTCTGTATGTGCATGTGTGTTAAATGTGTGTGTCAAGTATGGCTCACGTAGGTATATATCAAGTGTATGCGTAGCGTGCGAGGCGAGTGACATTGCTACACACCTGCTAAGTCTTAGAACTAATTGTCACTTTAATTATGTGTGTCCGAGGTCAATTTATCATGACAACAACACACATATAGGCCTAGGCTACCAAAGACATACTTGATTATTTATAGTCTAATTTTAGTCTATAGCTAACGTAAAATTCGATGGCACACTTTTTCTTAAGCATATACTATAAATAGGCGTAGACTCTATCTACTTTAACTGTCTAGAGGGTCAAGACCAGGGGTCGGCAACCGTTTGCTTATAGTATGCAAAACTATGATTTCTAACTCATTCAGCGTGCCAACATTGTAAAATTCAAACTGCTCAACAAAATTATTTATATAAGACAATTTATTTAGTGCCATAGCAAGAACAAGACCAAAAGAAAAAGAGCGTTATAGAGAAAATCATTAAGCGATTTACATTTAATAACAAATTCACCTGTTTGTTATTATCATCTTTTTTATTAAATTCATTCTTAGCTAATACACAATTTCATTTATCAACCTTCACATAGATCTAATCTATTAACGTTTAAATTTAGTTGTCAACATATAATTCTAGTAATAGCTATAAATTCTTTATTGTTTGACCTCAACGTTAACTGAGATTTCCGCTAATATATTCTTCCATTGACAAGTCTTAGTAAGTCTTAATTAATAATGTTCTATTTTTAGATTGTTATTACGCAAACAACTTTTAGTTGCAGTGATACGTAGTAATCATACAAACTGTGTATTTAATGTAAGGTTTAAAAATGTACATATCATTTCTTTAGTCATATAATATTTATAAATGTTAAACTATATTTTATAGTTTAATCATTTAAAGTTATAAATTTTATGCCATTTTTTTTTAAAGAGACTAAAAAAAACATATTAGAAAAATTAACACAAAGAAAATGGGTTAATTATTTCCCTTTAATTAAATTCTCCAAATTTGATGCTAGTAATGCCAAACGAGTTAACTTTTTAAAATATAACTAGTGTTGCTTATAAATAGTTTTTTCTTTATTCAAATTCAGCATTATGCTTTCTTTTTCAATGTGTAATTAGATGTATAAAATTAATTTACGTTGTAAATAAACATTTTCTGCATTATTAAAGTCAATTTAAGAAGTTCATTTTTTTACATTTATAATTACAATAATATAATGCTAATATATAAGTCTGTTATATTTATTACAATAATAAAGCAAAATTTGTTTATGCTTTATGTTTTTGTTTATTTATGCCTCATAAAGAGAAATGAACATAAAAACTATTTTGAATGCAATTAACATGTATCAAATAATGACCGCCTTTTCCTTTAATGCTCTTCGTTATTTGTTCAATGTCAGGTACATATTTAGTCACTTCTGAGTGGTCAAGTGACCTCTTGATATACTTAAAACAGTTTTCATGTGTGTTAAAATATGTTCACTATTGTAAATGTAACCTAAACCTGCAAGTAGAGCGAATGCCTTGCAGTTGACAACAGAGGACTTTCCTAGGCTTCTATTCCTTTCAGATTTTCCCGCAAATCGTCACATTTCGAAGCACATTTTGGGGGATTTTTAAATGAAAGAAATACCACTATATACAGATCCATATCTAAGTAATTTGTAGTAAGATCAAGCCAGTAATACTTGATGTGGTAATGAAAAATGAGTCCATGAATTTGAAAGTCTTGCCTTTGTTTAGAAAACACCGCATTGAGTGCTTCAATGTACTTCTGAAAACGCTCGTCTATCTTAATTTGCCTTAAATTAGTGACAGAGTTAAATGTTTTGAAATTGATCTCATGGCAAGATATGTCCAGTTTAAATGCAAATCCATTCTAGTGGTCCAACACATCGGAGCTTTTCGACCCCGTCCTGTAAATTCAAGTTCCACTCACTGAAATGTGTTGCCTTGTCATTCAGAAACATCGGCTTAAACAGTCAGTTCTTCTCATTCAACACCTGAAATTGCTTCCAGACAAGAAACGATTCTATCTAAGACTTTACCTATTCTACGTATCACTTTCTTCTAGAAGAGACTTCTGCGTGCCAAGTCTGGCACGCGTGCCTTAGGTTGCCAACCCCTCGTTAGACCATTAGTTCACTTTAAACATGGGCGCTCCCGTGGACTAAATACGAAAAATATCCTATACACAATAGTGCTCTCTTCCATAAATGATTATTTTCTCCCGTGCTTACTTTAACATTGCCTAAAAAAATATAATAGACCTACATACAAATAACAGATACAAATTCTATACATACATATACAGGGGCGAACACATATTTGTGTCGAGTGATGGTGGGGGAAGGCTTAAATTTTGCGTTAAAAACTTTTACCAAATTTTTACGCAAATCGCTCCGTAGGGCCAGAGAAGCTGCAGTCTCCGATTTATAGTGTCTAAAAAACAGCAACAACCGGACAAGCCTTGCGGCTCTTACTTCCAGCGCGAAGCGATGTTTTAAATTTTAAAGGATGGATCGAGGGGGATCACTCCATGCACGTCGATAGGGCGTGCCGCATATCAAAGGGTGCGGTCTACGCAGTATATGCACACATCTTCTCCCCACCTGGATCATGTACATGGTGACTCGCTCGTATAACTACACTGTCGCCAGGTAGCATGCGTTAGCCCACCTGTACTCTAAAAAAGAGCGTATCGGTGGGTTCCACACTTCGCCACTTTGAGGTCTATGGGTACAAAAGTGCAGTGTTCACCAGTTTTTGTGGATACTGCATGCTAGGGACACTCTCCAGTGAACAAATGCTAGTTTTCACCATAATTAGTACCCAGGACCTTCGGTACACACACCGTGCACTGTTTTATTTGGATCTCCCCGAGTTTCAAATAAATTTCAGTTTATATTTCAGAATATTGTAGACATAATCTACGGGATGACATTTGCATGAAGTAATGAATAACCTCTGAACTATTTTGCCGGTGCTTTTTCAATGTAAATCAATATTAGGCCTACCATCCATTCATTCCAACTGGACGTATGCAATCTTGTTTTCAATATATTCAACGCAGAGAATGCTCGATTTTCAATTGATTTGAGCTGGCTTTATAAATGGGTACCAGACAGATACGTATTGGCAAGGAGCGATTCAATAGTCTTTTGTTTTCCGCACAAATTGAAACATTTCAGTCGTAAAAAATATTTTTTTTCCATAATGTCAGAGCTCTTATTGTGCTTAATTCCCGCCCCCTGTTGCTCACCCCTATTTATATATATTTATTTATAAAGTTGTACCTCGGGTTACGAACGCCTCAGGTTACGACCGATTTAGTTTACGAACCAATTATATTTTTTAGTTTTGGGTAACGAACAGTGACTCGGGTTACGTACAAAGTTCGTTCAAGGTTTAACGTTGGAGACAAACGATCGCGTACAGTACTAACGAAGGCCACGCAGTGCGATCTTCAAAACGAACAGCTCAAAACATTAAAGGAGAAACAGTTGAACGATGATGATGAGCCAGTGGCCGTTTTAACTGCCAGGATTAGAGAAATTAGATACAAGTAGGCAGACATCGCTGAAGTCTTCATTGTGAACCCTAGGCCTTAGGGGACGTCCATTAATTACGTCAACAAAATAGGGGGGAGGGGGGGTCTAAAAAAGTTTGACAATTGTTGACATGGGGGAGGGGGGGAGGTCAAGAAAAGTTGACGTCAACAATGTTACTTTTTATGAAATAAATAATAATAAAATTTATTACAAAATTATACATTTGCCATGTTTCACTTACTAAGATAACATGCAAAAATATGGCTTTACGTTAATACACATATAACTAAGCTTACAGTTGACATGTCCTTTGTGTGTTTATCTTGTAAGTTTGTAGATCAATGTATGGGTGGAAACTAATGCAATTGTTAGCAAGGCAGTGTGAACGACCAAAATTGTAGAAAACAACATCTTCGTTGTTTAGCGTCGGGTTGTCCATTGTGTTTTGATTGGATAGTTTCGCTTTAATTAGATCCGCAATCCGTATAATTTTATTACAACATATAACATATAAATTCACTGTAGGCTGATGGGCAGCTTGCATTTGGTTGGGCAAGTTTAAAGCTCATGCAAGAGTCTCTAAAAAAAGGATAATTCTTTTCTTGCACAAATCATCACCTGTTTATCAATTATATTCTTAATATGTTAATACTATTTTTCAAAATGTATTTGTCTTAATGCTTAAAAAACAAAATAGTAAAAAAAAAGCCGGACATTTTAAAGATTTTGCCTGCCGGACGGAGGACATGAGTCTAAAGAGGAGGACATGTCTTTCTTTTGCCGGACGTCTGGCAACCCTATTCTAGCTAGACATGGTGGCTGGAATAACAAAGGAACACAAACAAACCAACAAACTGTCTGCAGAGTACGTTCAGATACCCAGTTTTTTTTTGCCGCTCAGTACATCTAAATTAAGCGCCAGAGACTGGCGTTCGTTATGTAAGCCATGTAAGCGATGGCTGGGATTGACAATAGAACTAAAAACAACAATAGGTCCTCTCTGAGACTTTAAGTAATATTTGCACAACATTGAATGAAGTGTATTGTGTGAATCTCCAACATGGTTATTTTAAAATATTTCCTTCAGAAAAATAATTCGTGGCCCACCACATGAAGTAGGCTACGAAATACACCATTACGAAATACTTAGCCTACCTTATTTCCTTTTAATAAATATAATAAGCTTATACCAGTACATCAGCTCTACATAGACTACAAAATGGCTTATGATAGTGTTAATAGAAAATATATATATGAAACACTGAGATTCTTTGGGATCCCTAATAAGCTAACTAGACTAATATATATGACACTATGTAAATCTAGGAGTAAAGTCAAGGCTCAGGGAGAGTACTCGCGTGAATTCCCAATTCAACAAGGACTACGACAAGGAGACTCACTATCGTGCATGCTATTTAACCTAGTATTAGAGAGAGTCATTAGAAACATTAATGTAGACATTAGAGCAGGGGTCGGGAACCTTTTTGTCTGAGAGAGCCATGGACACCACATATTTTGAAAAGTAATTCTGTGAGAGCCATACATTATGTTTAAAACTGAAAATTCAAGTAAATGTGTGCATTTTGTGTAATTTCAACACTAAAAGTACAATAACTATGTCTCCAAATTTTCCTGATGCAGAGCTGCAGTAGACTTTAGCTCATTTCTAGAATGAAATATTGATATGCAATTAATATGTAGATCAAAAAATCTAAAAATAACATTTTTTGAATAATCGAACATTTGTATGCGAGCCAGATGCAGCCATCAAAAGAACTAGAACTACATCTGGCTCGCGAGCCATGGGTTCCCGACAACTGCACTAGAGGGACGATAACATAATATTTCAATAGAGAAGCCCCCAACATACACCCCAGTGGAACCCTATATAGCCAAACTCTACAGTACCTAGCGTATGCTGATGATATAGCTTTACTTGGAAATAATAAAAATGCCATTCAAAAAGCTCTTACAGAGCTGGAAGATGCCTCCAAGCTGGCAGGACTTGAGATCAATGACCACCAAACAAATTACATGGTACTGATGAGGGATGATACAAAGGAAGAAGATAAGGAAGACTTCAAAACCAAGAATCGCACATTTGAAAGATTAGATACTTTCAAATACTTAGGGTCAAGCCTTAATGAAAGGAATGAGATACTACCTGAAATAAAAGAAAGAATAGCTGCAGGAAATCGTGCCTATTTCAGCCTCCAAAATGTATTCCGCAACAAAAATATCTCAAAAAGAACAAAGAAGGTGATGTACAAAACCATAATAAGACAAGTGGTGATGTATAGCAGTGCTTAATATCTGGAAAAGAAAGTGCTGCGGAGGATATATGGAGCTGTGCAAGACACAGATGGCTGGAGGTCAAGAACAAACGAAGAACTGTACACCCTGTACAAGGATCCAACGGTGGTAGCTGAGATAAAGAAGGGCAGACTGAGGTGCGCAGGCTACGTGGAAAGAATGACAGATGGCAGAGCAGCCAGAACAGCACATCACCAGAGACCAAGAGAAAAGAGGCTTAGGGGCAGACCAAGACAAAGATGGCTCGAAGCTATAGAGTCAGATCTACAAAATCTTGGTGTGCGGGCTTGGCGAAGGAAGGCCCGAGATAGGCCCGAATGGAAGGAGGTGGTGAAGCAGGCCAAAGCCCTACATGGGCTGTAGCGCCATAGGGATGGATGGATGAATTCTAATAGGCTATATTTTTTTTTATATAGACAGATAGGTTTGCTGACTACGTTATAATAGGTGAAACATTAAAATTAGGTCGATTAGGCTACATAGTTCTATTTAGTAATTTTTACGTTTTAATTTCTAATTTTCTGTAAAAATTGTATGAGATAAAAATGTATTGCAAGGTGTGGGTGGCAAATAGTGCAAGGTAGGAGAGGTAGAGGACAGGGAAGGCAACTACAGTGTGTATAATGTGTGTGTGTGTGGACAATAATGCAAGAAGGAATAGTGAACATAATATGGTTAAAATAGAAGGCTATAATTAACAACTGGTGCACAATTTCCCCCTACACTATTTAACAATTAACATTGTACCAAAAGCTCATTAGTGAAACGTAAAATTTGAAAAAATGTAATATTTATATGAAAAGAAATATAGTAAACAAAAAGGAAAGAAATATTGTTAAGCTCCTCGGATTGGAAAAAAAATGTGGGAGGGGCGAGTGAGGGGGGTAGGAACCATGTTACACCCCCTTTTGTGGCTACGCCTATGAGAGTTATAGTCAATTTGAAATCTTTTAACAAGTTTTAAAATGTATTACAATTAAGTATAGTATATATAGTATACACCTTTCCGTTTCAAATCTATTTTAAACATAAAAGCAATCGTCTAAAAATTTGTTTCTTGTTTTGAGGGGGGGGGGGGTTAACCAATTGTTGACGTAATTATATAGGGGGGGTCTCTGAAAGTTTGACAGTTGTTGACAAGGGGGAGGGGGGAGGTTGACGTAATTAATGGACGTCCCCTTATGTATGTGTTTGACATTTGAACCCTGTGTCTATAATTAAACAATGTGTCTATATATATTTAAACCCTGTGTCTATAATTAAACAATGTGTCCAGATTTGAACCATGTGTCTATAATTAAACAATGTGTCTATATATATTTAAACCCTGTGTCTATAATTAAACAATGTGTCTATATTTGAACCCTGTGTCTATAATTAAACAATGTGTCTATATTTGAACCCTGTGTCTATAATTAAACAATGTGTCTAGATTTGAACCCTGTGTCTATAATTAAACAATGTGTCTATATTTGAACTCTGCGTTACGTATATGGGTCTAAATTTTGTCTTTTTCTTTCCAAGAGAAGTTGGAACAAAGGGTGGGCGGGTGGGGATGTGCAAGTGTCTTGCGAGGAAAAGTGTTCACTTTTTTTCTCCTTCCTCTTTTTGATACATTTGCTTTTGACGGCGACTCTGTTCATACGTACGTAACAAAGCTCATTACTTTCCCAGTCAGATTTATCAAACCGCACTTATTATTCACGACACACACGTGCGCACACACACACACACGGGAAAGGAAAAAATACTTCCGCTGCCCCCACCCTGTGCATAATCCTCATGGTACACCCGCTCCCCCTCAACCCCATCACGTCTTCCACGCCCCTCCCCTAACATCGCCCTCTTCCCGCCTTCCTCGCTGTTGAGAACGCGATACCTGTCGGTGACCTAGGGGGACACTACCTGTGATGCGAGGCGACACGGTGTCTTTGGTTTTTTTTTTGTTGTTGCTTCTCTCCCCCTTACAACCCCAGCCCCCCTCTCTCCCCCTCCTTGTTCAGTTTCTCCATTGTGTGTGTTCCCTAAGTTAGAAGATTCAAGTGCGCAGTGTGTGTCAAGCTCATTTTCGCTTTTCTTTTAAATAATATTATAATAATAACATAGTGTGTTCTATTTAAATTTGTGTTGGCACGTCTTTCCGTCTATCTAATAGTAATACATCACTTCCAGTGTAAACACACGCGCGAATTTATATATATAAAACCGAGTGATATATTGTTAAAAACAGAGATCAATACTTCGGAAAAGAAACAAAAGAAGAATAAAGGAGAAACTTCTAACATGGATTTACTGCAGTAGTTTAAGTTTGGTAAACACGCTTACATTGGATAAGTAAAACAAACTGTTATCTTCGAATAGTCCAGTGCATTTTGTGGATATTATAATAGGTCTTTATATCATAATATATGTCATATTTTTATAATATTATACTAGTACTAGATGTAACTAGAGTCTCTGCATTGTGATGTCTACTTAACTACTTATCATTGATTCGTTTATATATTTCGAGGGCATATCTTTCAATCTCTGTGTTGATTTAAAATTTTCACTGTAAGTTTTAAAGTTCTAGGAAGAGAGGTTTTTTTTAGAAACAAATTAAGTTGTATGACTCGTGGAGGAAGGGGGGGGGGGAGCTGGGCTCTTGTGTGTAAAATGCGTCATAAAGGTCAAATGTGTGGTCGCCGTGGGTTGTTGATTGGTATTGGTGGGGAATTGAGTTGGGCTAAGTGAACGTGACATTGTCTGAAGGTAACACACACATAGGCTTATATAGATTATAGAAGCTATATTTATATTTAGGGGCCTATATAATATAGGCCTACAATATACTTACATAATATAGGCCTACAATATACTTATATAATATAGGCCTACAAGTTTCTTAAAGTTAAAGAAAGATATGCACAGTTTAACTGATTTATATTAGTGTGTGTAGACCTAAACTGTAAAAAGTTGATGACGTTGAAAGCAATTATAATTACGGTCAATGGTAACATGTGGTGGTGTTCAGTGTTCTAGCATGTGTGGCACTCGTATAATAAATTGACCTTTAATCCTTGGTTTATAGAATTACAGCCATGTGCTATGACTCGTTATGACCAGGGGCAAAGTTCAGCCCCCATCCCCCTTGGAAAAAAAATTATGGCTTCGCCCCTGGCTATGACAATGTGTGCAGATGACCTGTGTTGTAAAATTGTTATAATTTTAATAACTATAAGTCTAGATTGCACATTTTGTGCAATTTTTTTTCGTTGAGATTTTCAACCAAAACTAATTTCCAATTTATTTTGTCCTGTCTCAGCTGAGGTAGGCTTTCAATGTCCAACTCTACTGCTGGTCAATGGGGTTACATTGGTCTTTGTTTGAAACTGACCTCTCGCCCATTTCCCTAACACACCACTTCCCCGCTCTCTGTCTCCCTTATCTCACCCCCGCTCTTTCTCTGTCCCCGTCTCTTCCCCTCTCTGCCCTACACATACACACACTGTCAACGTTTTGGCCTGTCCATATGCAACAGGCTACCTGGTCTGATTAAACAACGGGTCTCCTAGATTGGTGGTGGGAGGTGGGGATCTGAGGGTTAAATGTCAGTCATGACCGGGGCAACAAGAAACAGTAACAGTAATAGTAACGTGTTACTTCCTACACCAGACTTTATGATTGACACGCGGTATAATACTCTGTACAGCGTAGCCTAGCCTTTTTTTTAAATTGTGTGTTTTTGTCTGGTTAAGATCACTTCTGTACCCACCATAGACACCATACTATACTATAAGTCTCTTAAAACTCGGACGAGCCGAAGCTCTTACTCCGGGGCGTAAAGCATTTGAATTGAGTTTAAAACTCTGTCCGGGCTCCAGCCACCCTATGGCACGCCGAAGGCGTGGCGTGCCATGTAAAAGGGAAGGTTTCCGCAGGCCAGCGACCGTTCGCCGCGGTTCCCCTAAGAATCATTATCGTGGTGGCTCGCCCGTATATCTGCATTGTCACCCGGTAGCACAAATCCTGTACTATAGGCACAGGCATCCAGGCACCGGGTGGGAAGTGAGACAGGGTTGCAGCATCCATTGCTTCCTCCCCACCGAGATCCCGTGGCCTCTCGGCAGTGCAATGGATCTCGGACATGCTGCGGGGGCTGTCTCCCACGCGTTAGCTCGCCCATGGACCATAGACACCAGAGTTGGTGAAATATATTGTAAGTAATCCAATATAGGCCTGCTCCCAATAACAGTCAACCGGTGGGCGAACGAATGGGAAGTGGGACCGTTGGCCACTGAGGATAATTCAATTATCAAAGATAATACTTTGCCCACCAGCCGAATTCATGTGGGTAGGAAGCAAGGGTGCAACAATACCGTCTCGCCAAGTCTGGCCAAACCTGGTGTTTGCAAAATCTGCATGGCCAAATCTATAGCTAGGTATTTGAAGAACCAAGCGAAAGTGCGCGAAAAGGCCTACAAGGTCATGCCCAACGGAAATGCGGTAAAGGGATACATTGTGCATGCCTCGGACAGGACCATGTAGCCAAGATGACGATTCCCATTCATTGTGTTACGACTTTTTAATGCGGTTGTCAAGATTGATACTAGCATAGTTAATGTAAAAACGGAGATTTGGAAGGAGGAGGGGGGGGGGGGGGGTCAGCCAACACAGAAATTCCAGTCGCTTGTCTGATCACGATTTTTCTTCTCTGGAGAGCTTGAGTTCTTGACGACTAAAGTATGAAGCATCATCCTCCTTCTACCTGGCCTGTCACTTTTAACCACCTGTGGCATGTCTGCGTTCACTTCACAGTGAGAATTAGAATGGCCCGCCATGGTGTCCGATATAGAAGTTTTACTGGGCAATGTTTCTTCTACCGGTACATTGTTGGGTCTAGTTTGGATCTCTGTACTGTGCAAATGAAGAATCAAGTCTATACTTTTTCAACAGTTAGTTATTATAGGCTTAGTATGCTAATACTAATGCGACTTATAAATACATAGCCAAGAATTCCTTGCTCCTTTACAATGAATTATCCTAATACTTTGGACCGAGACAAGGGACAATAGCTTTGGGGATGCACAAACCACGCTGATTTATTGCGGATAGATATATAATATGTAGCATCTTTTGAGAAACTCTTATGCTCGATGAAATACTAACACATGTGGCTGAGTGATACACACTAGTAATAATAAAAAAATAAAAATCGATAGTAGCATTACTGAGTTGACCCGTGCTTTGGTGATTGCATATTACACAACTCAAAACATCATAAGAAGTAAAACTATCGGCTTGTATATATACGTCCATCGAATATTTTACGCCGTTTCTAAAACACAATGATATGCCAATTGGGTATATTAATTTATAATATTGCTGCCAACTATAATATAGATGATTGTTCTGAAGCACAATTATACAATATTTGTCTTTAAAAACATACAATACTCAACTGAATATTAAATTAATAACTGGTCAATTTTACACCGAAAAAAAACAACAACAGTTACTATATCAAGTTAAAAGTGCAAATGAGATATTAGTTTTTATAAAAAGTTAAAACAGCAACTAAAAAAATAGTCTTTGTGTCATCTCCCAGCATGTAACACGCGAGTCACACGTTGCATTCTTAACATTCCTTTATATTATTATTGTCCTCTACTCTCTCTAACTCTGGTAATGTGTTACGCCCTACAGACACACATCCCCACACACTGACAAGTAAAAAATTGGCTACAACATAATATTAAGTACTGTAGGGAAAGAGTTCAATAATATTATATGTTGGCATAATTTCGTCTATCGAAAGTCTATTGTACTATACAGTCGTTTTTAAACACCATTATAAGCTTTTCTTTTCTTCTTTTTAAAAGACAATGAATCTTTTTTTTATTTTTAACTAGAATAACACACACAAGTTACTAGTTACAAAAAGAAAGTATGCTTGCCTTTTTTTTTAAAGACTGTTTAGTTTATAGTGGTAGTGAAATAGAGTTTATTTGTTTCTTTGGCCTGATGGTACAAGGACATTGCGTGCCCAATTAAAATAAAATGGATGTGTTGCTAGGTTTGCTTACAGTGTAGGCCTAACATTTAATGGACTTGCTTTATGCGTTGGTTCAAGCCGAAATACTCATGCTAGTTATTTAAGCTTACCACACTCTTCTCTAATTATTCAAGAACTGTTCTATCAAAAAGTCATAAGTTGCATTTTCCCTAAAGTTTTCTAATTTCTTCTACCTCTGCGTTTTGTTTGAATACCCGGATTCTCCATTTTCCTGTTCATTGCACAAAAAGAAGAAAGTAAAAAAAAATGAATGATGACAAACGGTAGAGCAGGCGCCCTAAGTATTCACACTAATAAAAATCTGACCAGTTTTTTTTTATGTTTTAAAAAAATAGATAGTCTAGTAACATAAAAATCCCAACTAAATTTAACTTCCAGTGTGTCTCGTGTTTTTAACTTCCGCTCTGTTTCCACTGATTGTGCTGTTTCTCGTTCAATTTCTTTCCGCCTGTTCTCAGCTCATCCTCCCGACACACATTCGTTTTTCAGCGTAAGTTTCACTTCCTCATTTCTTAAACATCATCATAACTTTGAAATGAAATCCGCTTGTTTTTTAGTTTTAGTTAAAAAAAAATGAACAATACTGAAATACCATTTTGACTCAAAACTTGAAACTATTATTTAAGAAGGTAAAAAAAAAGCTTAAGGGTTTGGGGCTGGGGATGTGGTGGGTTGCACTGGGTAACCAGTGGTTTCAATCTATTATTGGCGACAGTCAGTTCACGTGTGGTGTTGTCTAACCAAACAACACCTACCGGTATTGTCCTGTTATGTGTTCCAGAGGCCCAGACATACCCCATTACAACCCAACTCTCTGGGTAAACAAAGGTAGGCAGACAAATCATTATTATTAACCTCCAGCAGAATTAGGACCCGCCGAGTCTCCACCCCCCCTCCTTTTTTTTTCCAATATGCTTTAGTTCAAATCTAACATTTAAAGTCAAATGTATCTCTTATGTATTACAGGCGCCCTTTCCATTAGCAAGATTATTGCGTCCTACGCTTATCCGTGGTTTGAGTGTAGTCTTGCATTTTGATTGGTTGTTTTCAATGATCTTAAGTTGCTGATTTGTTCAAGCAACCCCCTTTTGAACCCATTCCAAGCCCGGATGCCACTCGATAAGAAAAACTACTTATATGCATTTTGTTCTTGCAAATGGGAAAAGAAAATTATATTTGTTCCTAAGTTTATATGAGCATTGGGATAGATTGTTGTGTTGTATTTCTATTATATGTAAGATTATTGCATCCTACGCTTTTCTGTGGTTTGATAAGGGGTATACAAATAACGTTACGTTGTTTGGTTTCTTCACTAGTTCAGGTAACCCATGCCATGCCTAAATGCCATTATGGAAAAAGCAGAGCATACAAATATGTATGACTGTTACTAGTGTTGCACACAGGTCATTGCTTCTATTAGGATGGGAGGGGAGCGCTTTATATATAACTATAGGTTTATAATAGCATCAGCTGTTTGGACAATGGCTCGCATGTGCAGTGTATGTCCTGGCCAATCAGATGGCAGCTGCAACCACAGTCCTGGGTTATTGCTATGTCCTATAACTTGTTTGTGTCAGTACACAATTTACGACATCGATTCCTTATTGACCCTCCCCTCCCTCTCCATCCACTGAGACAGACAGAAACCCATCCCTTCACTACATCACACCCATTTAATCGGATTCAGCCAATCAATGAAGTGAACCGTATCACGTGACTACCATTAGACTACACATTCGCCGTAAGCTTGTATTTCAATTTTTTTATATTTCCGTCTGGATATTTTTGTACAAATATATTTCTATTACTTTATTTGAATGCAGTTTTTGACTACACACATACACACTAAGAGATCGATGTATAATGTTTAAAACAATCTGATTCTACTGTCGATGTAAAAGGAAGTGAAGTTATTCGTTTCAGGTCATGTTTGTTCCATGGGGGCCACAGTGAAACAGCGTTTACCGATTTCGTGATCTGCAGAGCTGCGGAATGCAATGATGGGGGATAGCGTGTCCAGCACAATGCCAAGTCGTCATTATATTTTCACCCAACCTATTTCAGGATATAACGCCGATAATGATATGTAATGATGGGCAACTCTGATTGAATTCTAATAAGTCTAATATATCACGATTTATAGGCACACTGTACCAAATGACCAGAGCATTTACAAGCTTATGTAGCGCCCCAGGGCAAAAGTTTCAGCGCCGCCCCTTGCATACTGTAACTGCTTGTTTAGTGCTATATTTGCTATATTTATAAATACATTTTCTGCCCCCCCCCCAGAAGTGTCGCCCCCGGGCATATGCCCTCCTCTGCCCACCCCTATGTGAGGGCACTGTAAATGACTGACAACACTAATGGTAGATAGGCCTACTGTCGCCTGGCTACTTACATATCTGCATCATTGTGACACATAGGCGTTGGGTCTCTTTATGTTTACATTCAAAAGAATAAAACCCAGTTTTCCTATTCATTCACATTATTTTACATGGTTCATTTCTTACGAGGGGGGGAGGGGGGTATAGCTGTGTAGGAGCGCTGTGTTTAGGGACAGGAACAGTGACATTAGGGTGATAAAGGGACGTAACTCAGAGCTAACAATAAGTTACTCAGGCATAAAGGGACGTTACTCAGGCATAAAGGGACGTTACTCAGACATAAAGGGACGTTACTCAGGCATAAAGGGACGTTACTCAGGCATAAAGGGACGTTACTCAGACATAAAGGGATGTTACTCAGACATAAAGGGACGTTACTCAGGCATAAAGGGACGTTACTCAGACATAAAGGGACGTTACTCAGGCATAAAGGGACGTTACTCAGACATAAAGGGATGTTACTCAGGCATAAAGGGACGTTACTCAGGCATACAGGGACGTTACTCAGGCATAAAGGGACGTTACTCAGACATAAAGGGATGTTACTCAGGCATAAAGGGACGTTACTCAGGCATAAAGGGACGTTACTCAGACATAAAGGGACGTTACTCAGGCATAAAGGGACGTTACTCAGACTTAAAGGGATGTTACTCAGACATAAAGGGACGTTACTCGGGCATAAAGGGACGTTACTCAGGCATAAAGGGACGTTACTCAGACATAAAGGGACGTTACTCAGGCTTAAAGGGATGTTACTCAGACATGAAGGGATGTTACTCAGGCATAAAGGGACGTTACTCAGGCATAAAGGGACGTTACTCAGACATAAAGGGACGTTACTCAGGCATAAAGGGACGTTACTCAGACATAAAGGGATGTTACTCAGGCATAAAGGGACGTTACTCAGGCATACAGGGACGTTACTCAGACTTAAAGGGATGTTACTCAGACATAAAGGGACGTTACTCGGGCATAAAGGGACGTTACTCAGGCATAAAGGGATGTTACTCAGGCATAAAGGGATGTTACTCAGGCATAAAGGGATGTTACTCAAGCATAAAGGGATGTTACTCAGACATAAAAGGACGTTACTCAGACATAAAGGGACGTTACTCAGACATAAAGGGACGTTACTCAGACTTAAAGGGATGTTACTCGGGCATAAAGGGACGTCACTCGGGCATAAAGGGATGTTACTCGGGCATAAAGGGATGTTACTCGGGCATAAAGGGACGTTACTCAGGCATAAAGGGATGTTACTCAGGCATACAGGGATGTTACTCAGGCATACAGGGATGTTACTCAGGCATAAAGGGACGTTACTCAGGCATACAGGGACGTTACTCAGGCATACAGGGACGTTACTCAGGCATACAGGGACGTTACTCAGGCATACAGGAACGTTACTCAGGCATACAGGGACGTTACTCAGGCATACAGGGACGTTACTCAGGCATACAGGGACGTTACTCAGGCATACAGGGACGTTACTCAGGCATACAGGGATGTTACTCAGGTATAAAGGGATGTGACTCAGGCATAAAGGGATGTGACTCAGGCATAAAGGGATGTGACTCAGGCATAAAGGGATGTGACTCAGGCATAAAGGGATGTTACTCAGGCATAAAGGGACGTTACTCAGACATAAAGGGACGTTACTCAGACATAAAGGGACGTTACTCAGACAACAAATATGGCACACAAAGGGAGAAAAAAAGGGGGTGGGGCGATCTTTTAAAGAAAACAAGATAATGGGATGGAAAAGGAACTTGGAATGTGTGTGTGGGGGGGGGGGGGGGGCGTTTCAAGGACAAAGAGTTGGATCGTTGTGGGGTGGAGGCATGGAAGTGAAAGCGCCAGTTCACACAAAAATGGCAGAGAGGGGATGTGTGACAATATCGGACCACCTGCTGGCAAATTCTGAGTCACTCTGTTGTCTCTTTCTTTTGTTTTGTTATAAAGTTTAATGCCTTTCCCCCATCTCATTGTTTTGTCTTACTATCTAGTTTCCTGTTGTTTTTTTCTAAAGTTTTTCGTTTGTCTTTTTATTCTTCATACTGGCCTGACTCTGTCTAAAATAACTTGAAACACACACATGTAGAGGCACATACATATACTCACATATAGACAATCCAACACAAGCTTGCATTGTTTCAAATTGTAAACTTCCTGTGTGTGCAGTTGTAAGTCGGGAAGTTTTCCTGTCTCGTCTTTTACCCTGCAGTGGTCAGCCGTTCTGTCTTGGTCTCTCTCCATCTACCACCCTGTCAAGCTGTCGGTCTCACTGTCAACTTGATGGTCAGTGCTCCAGTCGCCCGTCTCATTGTCTTGTAGTTTCGTCTTTCTGTCAGTCGATTAAGTTTGGCCTAAATTCTCTCACTTATGCCAACACTATTCATTTCTTCTTTTTACTGGAGTTTTGATGTTCTCTCTATCCATTCTCTCTCTCTCTGTATCTCTCTCTCTATCTCTCTCTCTATCTCTCTATCTATCTCTCTCTCTATCTATCCCACTCTGTCTATCTTTATCACAATTACTCAGACTTTCTCTTAAGCAATATACATTGCTGCTGACACCTCAAGGTGGTACTAGACTTTAGCTGGTCATTCTATCCAACTCTAGCACACTTTTATCTCACTATCTACCATTTATTCTCTATATGACCCATTCTCTATGCCTCTCTAGACACACTCACTATCTACCATTTATTCTCTATGTGACCCATTCTCTTTGCCTCTCTAGACACACTCACTATCTACCATTTATTCTCTATATGACCCATTCTCTATGCCTCTCTAGACACACTCACTATCTACCATTTATTCTCTATGTGACCCATTCTCTTTGCCTCTCTAGACACACTCACTATCTACCATTTATTCTCTATGTGACCCATTCTCTTTGCTTCTCTAGACACACTCACTATCTACCATTTATTCTCTATGTGACCCATTCTCTTTGCCTCTCTAGACACACTCACTATCTACCATTTATTCTCTAAGTGACCCATTCTCTTTGCCTCTCTAGACACACTCACTATCTACCATTTATTCTCTATGTGACCCATTCTCTTTGCCTCTCTAGACACACTCACTATCTACCATTTATTCTCTATATGACCCATTCTCTATGCCTCTCTAGACACACTCACTATCTACCATTTATTCTCTATATGACCCATTCTCTTTGCCTCTCTAGACACACTCACTATCTACCATTTATTCTCTATGTGACCCATTCTCTATGCCTCTCTAGACACACTCACTATCTACCATTTATTCTCTATGTGACCCATTCTCTTTGCCTCTCTAGACACACTCACTATCTACCATTTATTCTCTATATGACCCATTCTCTATGCCTCTCTAGACACACTCACTATCTACCATTTATTCTCTATGTGACCCATTCTCTTTGCCTCTCTAGACACACTCACTATCTACCATTTATTCTCTATGTGACCCATTCTCTATGCCTCTCTAGACACACTCACTATCTACCATTTATTCTCTATGTGACCCATTCTCTTTGCCTCTCTAGACACACTCACTATCTACCATTTATTCTCTATATGACCCATTCTCTATGCCTCTCTAGACACACTCACTATCTACCATTTATTCTCTATATGACCCATTCTCTATGCCTCTCTAGACACACTCACTATCTACCATTTATTCTCTATATGACCCATTTTCTATGCCTCTCTAGACACACTCACTATCTACCATTTATTCTCTATATGACCCATTCTCTTTGCCTCTCTAGACACACTCACTATCTACCATTTATTCTCTATGTGACCCATTCTCTATGCCTCTCTAGACACACTCACTATCTACCATTTATTCTCTATGTGACCCATTCTCTTTGCCTCTCTAGACACACTCACTATCTACCATTTATTCTCTATATGACCCATTCTCTATGCCTCTCTAGACACACTCACTATCTACCATTTATTCTCTATGTGACCCATTCTCTTTGCCTCTCTAGACACACTCACTATCTACCATTTATTCTCTATGTGACCCATTCTCTATGCCTCTCTAGACACACTCACTATCTACCATTTATTCTCTATGTGACCCATTCTCTTTGCCTCTCTAGACACACTCACTATCTACCATTTATTCTCTATATGACCCATTCTCTATGCCTCTCTAGACACACTCACTATCTACCATTTATTCTCTATATGACCCATTCTCTATGCCTCTCTAGACACACTCACTATCTACCATTTATTCTCTATATGACCCATTTTCTATGCCTCTCTAGACACACTCACTATCTACCATTTATTCTCTATATGACCCATTCTCTATGCCTCTCTAGACACACTCACTATCTACCATTTATTCTCTATGTGACCCATTCTCTATGCCTCTCTAGACACACTCACTATCTACCATTTATTCTCTATGTGACCCATTCTCTATGCCTCTCTAGACACACTCACTATCTACCATTTATTCTCTATGTGACCCATTCTCTTTGCCT
Organism: Anisus vortex; assembly: GCA_949126835.1. Classification (NCBI taxonomy): domain Eukaryota; kingdom Metazoa; phylum Mollusca; class Gastropoda; family Planorbidae; genus Anisus; species Anisus vortex. Next base: position 24,554,113 of record OX421494.1, read on the forward strand.
CTCTAGACACACTCACTATCTACCATTTATTCTCTATGTGACCCATTCTCTTTGCCTCTCTAGACACACTCACTATCTACCATTTATTCTCTATGTGACCCATTCTCTATGCCTCTCTAGACACACTCACTATCTACCATTTATTCTCTATGTGACCCATTCTCTATGCCTCTCTAGACACACTCACTATCTACCATTTATTCTCTATGTGACCCATTCTCTATGCCTCTCTAGACACACTCACTATCTACCATTTATTCTCTATATGACCCATTTTCTATGCCTCTCTAGACACACTCACTATCTACCATTTATTCTCTATGTGACCCATTCTCTATGCCTCTCTAGACACACTCACTATCTACCATTTATTCTCTATGTGACCCATTCTCTTTGCCTCTCTAGACACACTCACTATCTACCATTTATTCTCTATGTGACCCATTCTCTTTGCCTCTCTAGACACACTCACTATCTACCATTTATTCTCTATATGACCCATTTTCTATGCCTCTCTAGACACACTCACTATCTACCATTTATTCTCTATGTGACCCATTCTCTTTGCCTCTCTAGACACACTCACTATCTACCATTTATTCTCTATATGACCCATTTTCTATGCCTCTCTAGACACACTCACTTTCTACCATTTATTCTCTATGTGACCCATTCTCTTTGCCTCTCTAGACACACTCACTATCTACCATTTATTCTCTATGTGACCCATTCTCTATGCCTCTCTAGACACACTCACTATCTACCATTTATTCTCTATGTGACCCATTCTCTATGCCTCTCTAGACACACTCACTATCTACCATTTATTCTCTATGTGACCCATTCTCTATGCCTCTCTAGACACACTCACTATCTACCATTTATTCTCTATGTGACCCATTCTCTTTGCCTCTCTAGACACACTCACTATCTACCATTTATTCTCTATGTGACCCATTCTCTTTGCCTCTCTAGACACACTCACTATCTACCATTTATTCTCTATGTGACCCATTCTCTTTGCCTCTCTAGACACACTCACTATCTACCATTTATTCTCTATGTGACCCATTCTCTTTGCCTCTCTAGACACACTCACTATCTACCATTTATTCTCTATGTGACCCATTCTCTTTGCCTCTCTAGACACACTCACTATCTACCATTTATTCTCTATATGACCCATTCTCTTTGCCTCTCTAGACACACTCACTATCTACCATTTATTCTCTATGTGACCCATTCTCTTTGCCTCTCTAGACACACTCACTATCTACCATTTATTCTCTATGTGACCCATTCTCTTTGCCTCTCTAGACACACTCACTATCTACCATTTATTCTCTATATGACCCATTCTCTATGCCTCTCTAGACACACTCACTATCTACCATTTATTCTCTATGTGACCCATTCTCTTTGCCTCTCTAGACACACTCACTATCTACCATTTATTCTCTATGTGACCCATTCTCTTTGCCTCTCTCACTAAGCCAATCTAGCTACCTCTATACCACTCCCCCCCCCTCTTTATATTCCCCTCACTCTTCCTCTTCTATCATTTTACCTCTCTGACCTTCCCCCTCCCTTGTTCTGTTCTCCTCTTTCTCGCTCTTCTCTCATTCTACCTCTATTTCTCCCCCTGTAATTCTCTTCGACGCTCTCTTCTCATCCCCCTGCCCTCTCTCCCCCCCACCCCCTTCTCGCTCAACAATAGGCCTACCGCTTGGCTTTCCATAACTTGCAGTTTTTTTACTCTATGGTCGTTTAACCTTGACCTCCGTTAGAAAAAAAATAATTCTAAATGCACTATAAAAGCTTTTAGTTTCTAAAAGTACCCGGTTTCATGAAGAGAAATATAATTTCTTAAAAAGTCGAAACGGTCCACTAACGTTCAACATAAACAACGAAACCATACACAGCCCCAGCGTGGAAATAGTAGCCAATCAAAAATCAGAGATAGGGCAGAGGCTTTGATGACGTCACATATGAATGAGAGAAAAACTTCCATTGATAAAAGCTACAAGGTTGTTTTTTTTCTCCCCTCTTTGATAAGACGGCACGCGACATACTTCATAGTAAAAAAGAAATATTCTTTTCATTGATTTAAAAAAAAAAAAAAGAAACTCTGGCAAATCGTTGTGTTTATATTTCCACATGAGTGGTTTTATGATAAGACATTTTCAACGGATGTTAGTTGGCATGTTTCGTAAAGAAGTAAAGAGATTTTTATTTGAGTTAGACGTGGTCAATGGGTTTCGCCTTTTTACTTCTGTGTTAAACGTTCGACTTTATCCGGCCTATGAAATATTTCATTTAATTTTTGAATTGTGTTTCCTCTGAAAGAATAGTGTAGAACATTTTTTTTTAAAGTTGTTCTATTATGTAAGGACTTGTCAACTGCATTAAAATATTGATTTTTTTGTGGAAAACACTCTTAGAGCGGACTAGGTGTAAATGACAGGGTATTCCTTCCTCATTGACTGTCACCACCATACCTGAAAAATAAATCAACATATGATAGAAAACAAAAGTATCTGTCTGATGGGAAGGGTTGAGGAGGGGGGGTTGCTAAATTAATTTTTAAGAACAACTTCTGTACACACTTCTACCATTTGTTTTTTGTTATTTTGGCAATAGTTCATGTCAATGGGTTCTCGCAAAGTTGCCTTAAAGAATTTGTGTGTCGAAAAGTAATACACCATGACATCTGTGTTGTCATTGCTGATGTGACATGCCCAAATGATGATATGACAATGATGTCACAAGGACCCAGCCAGTCCCCCGGTAGTTTAAATCGTTTGAGATTCTCTGAAGTAAGGCCTGGGACAGTCTATTCGTGATCAGATGCGGTGAAAAGTTGAGTAGAATAATCTTCCAAGATCTGTTACGTTGTTATTTAAATATTGACACTTTACGCCTCAGTCATTACCAAGGCCACCCAAGTCTTACAACACTATTTATATAAAGTGTATAGAAATATTATATTATAACACTGCCCTATAAAGAACAAGCAGAAATTGTTGTGAAAGTAAACTGAAACTGCAAATCACCTCCCCTTTTATTACATTCGCCTACATTTTGTATCTGCGTGTTCTCATTTTAATGTCATTATCAATGCAAAGAAAGGGACATAACTGGACTGGGATCCCGACATAAACGAGAAAACAAAGCGTTTGTAGTAGCGGCCATTTCTTGTACGATGCCAATATATTTAACATACAGAGATATACCGTATTCAAAAATTCAAGACTGAAATGAAACCACCGATACACGTAGGACTTAATAATCTTGTAGAAGGGACGTTTGTAACATACAAGATAATAATACAGGGTTCTCACACAGTCTGGAAAGTCTGGAATTTAAAAAAAAAAACAAATCAAGGCCTGGACAACCTTGAACATTGGCATTTTAGCCTGGAAAAATAGCCTGTCAGCCTGGAAATTTATCTAAATCTATATTTATATCTAAATTTATTATAAAAATTTAGGTCAGACAAAAAACGCCAATCCCATTTTTATACGCCATAAATGCCCACTGACCGAGCCTAAGATTAATACCTCATTCACGCAATATTTAGGTCACTTAGGGGGAGGAGGCGTGTGACCATTTTCCAAAAAACGTGGCCCAGCAGGCAGGAATTTGGTTCTAATAGCCTTGAAATAGTCTGGAAACAGCCTTGAATTTTGTTTGAGAAAAAATGTGAGAACCCTGATAATAGGCAGATATAGAGTACATTGCGGTATAGACAGATGATGGTGGGTGATATACGTTGCTGTCTCAGAAACCTGAAAGTGTAAAATAGAACTTGCCGTAAAGAGTTATGAATCTTTGTTTGAAAGACTTGGTTGGGATGAGGCTATATCAAATTTCAGACGTTCATGGCATGCTTTTGTTCCGTTTATTTATTTTTTTACTCAACAACAAGAATATATTTTTACATTTACACAATAAACAAAGCTTAAAATTAAAAAAACAACAACATGTGTAGGCCTATCCTTCCCACATTCCCACACATTCCCACACATTCCCACACATTCAATGGTCTCTATTTTTCTGTAGTCTACACTCTACACCAGGAGTGTGCAACATGTTTCTGCTTTGAGCCGCATATGAAATTTTGTACAACCAGACGGGCCACAGTCTGAAAATTTATGTGCATTATCAATGCAACGGCTCTTCGGGAGCCACACAAGGCTGGGCGGGCCGTTTTATGGCCCGCGGGCCGCCTCTACTCTACACCGTCTCATATAACTTTTTACACACACAGGGAGAAGCGTGTAGTAGTATCATATTGATATACTGTGTTGTTTAATCCTGCTTTAGTCTATTTATTCAAGTCCTGTATCCGAAGTTGAACAAAAGAAAAGTATGTTGCGTCTGACCCTTGAACCTCTCTCTACATGTGTTGTTTGGGTAACTTGGTACTCCCTGTGTGTGACATTTCCCCCATAGCCCCCCTCCCCACATTGGGTTATTGTACACCTGAGAATATCTGCTTATAGAACATATTGCACCTCTCTCATTTCTTCCACCACCTCTCTCTCTCTCTCTCTCTCTTTCTCTCTCTCTCTCTCTCTCTCTCTCTCTCTCTTACTCTCTCTCTGAATGTGTTGTTTACTGGACGTGCTTATGGATCTATTTTCCTTTTTTTTTAACGGGCCACTAGGGAAATTTCCTACCAGCTTTATGAATGCTGAAGTGAACGTTTTTTAAATGAACAAATGAGCCTGCTCTATCTATCTATCTATCTATCTATCTATCTATCTATCTATCTATCTATCTATCTATCTATCTATCTATCTATCTATCTATCTATCTATCTATCTATCTATCTATCTTTCTGTCTGTCTGTCTGTCTGTCTGTCTGTCTGTCTGTCTGTCTGTCTGTCTGTCTGTCTGTCTGTCTGCCTGCCTGTCTGTCTGTCTGTCTGTCTGTCTGTCTGTCTGTCTGTCTGTCTGTCTGTCTGTCTGTCTGTCTGTCTGTCTGTCTGTCTGTCTGCCTGCCTATTCTCTGATCCCAAATTCTATCTTCTCTGAGTATAAATTAAATGCTTTATTGTCATCAGCACATTAAACATTGTTGTCAACCTGTTGTTATTCTTGTGTATGTCTTTAGACACGTTTGACTTTATTTATTCAATGTTCATCCCTGGTTCAACCAACAAAATCTAGGTCACAGAGATGAAAGAAAACATGGGGAAAAACGTAAATAAAATAAAACTGAAAACCTCCACATACCAGAGTTAAATAACAATAACATGTCCTGGGAATTCCCATTTTTTTCTTTAAATACTTCAAAAACATTGGAAATATCCCAACGCTAGCCGCGGATTTATCATTTATATTATAATTTATATCTGAAAATAAATAATTAAGACACACTTTTTAAAATACTGCTTAACGTACACTATCAATAACAATGACATGGTGTGCATTTTGTATTAGATATATCGGTTGATAAAAGCAATATGATCAATGTAAGGCTTATCTTTTGTTCTCCCCCTCTCTTTCTTTCACCTATTTTGCTATTCTCTCTATGTAGATGCCACCCTCCTCCTTTCGTCTATCTCACAATATCAATCTCTTCTCTCTCTATCTCTCTCTCATTGCTCTCTGTCGGTATCTTTTACATCGCCTATTGTATCTTTTCTCTCTCGTCTTTTGTTTCTATCTCTAGATATCTGTAAGCCTATATCTTATCTCTTATCTCTTTCACCATCTCCTCTCTATTTCTGTCTTTTTTCTTTTCTTTTCAACTTCTTTCATACAGCCCTATCTTTCTCTCCATCCCTACCCCTCTCTCTGTCAGACACGTGACACATACCTGTGACAAGAAGACTACAACTACACAGGTGTCACAAAAAGACCGATGTCCAGGGCTGAATCTTAGGGATTTGGGAAAAAGAGATGGAGAGAGGGATGGAGAGAGAGGGATGGAGAGAGAGATGGATGCAGGGAAGTGGTACGGGGAGGTGGTAGAGGGAGGTGGAATGATGAGGGGGGGGGTGGGAGATGGAGGTAATGGTGGAAACTAATGGAGAGGAAAGGACAAATGGCTGGTCGTACCAAGATGTTATAAGCTGGGATAATCTCGTGCAATGTTTTTTCCTTTCACATCCTGTAGCTGTGTTGAGTGTGTGTCAGAAATAACCTTCCTATTTACAGCTCTCTGTGTATTAGATGTGCATGAAAAGAAGGGACTTCTATTTACATCTTGTTGTGCATTATTTGTGCGTTAGAGAATTTAAAAAATAACACATCATTACCGGTGTATATAGCTTTCTGTGGATTAGAGGCGCGTTAGAAAACAAACATCTTCCTATATATTACTTTATTCTTCATAGGCTGATGTGTGGGAATACATTTTCGTAGTTTTTTCTAATTTCACTAATACTGATTTTGGTAGTTTAATTTATTTCTCTTAGTATTGAATTTATTTACAATATGTGGATATTTCTTTAAGCAGATCGACTGATTTGGCCATTTGTGTGTGTGTGTGTTGTACTTTCAATATGCCAGATGGGGCCTTTGTGTCTTCAAGTCGGCACGGTGGCCGAACGGCAGCGCGTTTGGCCCGCGTACCTAAGGTCCTGGGTTCGAATCCCGGTGAAGGCTAGGATTTGTACCCGAATATGGAGGGTGTCCCTGAGTCCCGTGTCTTAGGGTGTCCCTGAGTTTACCCAAATATAATGGGTACCTGACCCTAGTTGGGGTGAAGTAAAGGCGGCTGTGCATAGTGCTTGCCACACAATCACCTAGTATGCCGTGACCACAGAAATCAATGAACGCTACTTCACGCTGGTCCGACGGGATACTTTACGTATTTTTTTTTACTACATAGGCCATTAGTGAACTTACTATACTGAGTCAAACTTAATTATAAACCTTACTGATATTTTAAAATGTGTCTTTTATTTAAACAGAATCATTAACTTCCGCCCGTAGATGACCTTTTTACACTTACATCAAATCTATCCTCCACATAATTTCGCAGAAATATGGAAAGTCCAATGAACAAATGAAAAAAATGGAGTGAAAGAAGAGAAAAATAACAACAGATAACCATTTATGGATTTTTAAAAACTTAACACAAGACATCATTCCAACAAACACTAAAAAATGTTGACAATACCCGTGATTTTTCCGGATTTCTTTATGAGATTATTCATTTGTTGTTGGTGAAAACATATTAAATTTCTATGTGCATTCGAAGACTGTATGACACTATCATACTCATTGAGCATTAGCGGCAAGGAATTCATTGTTTCGATGGTCAAGAGTGGATTCTGGGAGTGAAAGCTTGTGGAGAAATTTGTTCAATTTGTTTTCCTTTAATTCATATATCTTTGTGTTATACAACAAACAAGGGGGGGATAATCTTTTTGCCGTTTGCGAAAGTCCACTTACCCTTAGGAGTGATTTACCATCGGATTAAAGCAACATTTCTTCAGGTCTGGACTAACTTCCCATCATGCTCCTGACGACACCTATGTACACGCCGGTAAGTGCTTGCCTTTTACCTAAATATGTCTCGCTCTCTCTCTTTTTTACATACCATTCATTGATAGTTTTTTCCCCTTATATATTCTTCTTTTTTTTTAAAATTCAAGTTGTCGAACTTTGAAGTGGAAGGCGTCACATTGAGTAAATTATCTGCTAATTTGTGGAGTATCTGGGACATGGGGGTGAATGTGTGTGTGGGAAGAGGGTTTGTGGTGTCTTAGTGGGCCACACATAGATGTGCATATCTGGATGTAGACTTTATACTACTCAGTGGTGGTGGTACCTTGTGTTGAAAACTTATCAATATCTTTAAATCTTTAAAAATCTTTTAAATTACATATTATATTTATTATATAGTACATTGTTTGGTCGAATCGGTGATGTCTGGTGATAAAAAGAAGTAATGAGAACATTGTGGCTCGAATGGTGAGGTGCTCCAAATTGAGCTTTAATGACTTTCTTTATGCAAGCAAAGTGGGGAAACTTTACTATAACAAAAATGTCTCAATACCTACGTAGCACCTATTGAGCTCCATAATTCTTCTATAGATGATTCTACGTGTGTATGTGTGAGTAAAGGGGGGGGGGGTCCATATCCTGTTGTTAAATAAAGTAAATGTTCAAATAATACGAGAAATGGATGGGGAAAAAAAGAACACGTTTTTAAATTGTGCAAATTCTAAGCAGCACAGGTTGGTTAGAGGCTCAGTACGGTTAGGTCACTTAAGTTCCTATTTCCGGAGATGCCTACATAGCAGTGTAGTACATATACCGATTTCGGTCTAAACACACACCAAATTCTTGTACATTGCATTAAACTGCCTGCTAGTAGGTTTATTGTAGCAAAGTGTTGGCAGGCATAGAATAGAAAATTTGCAAACCACCAAATGACCTGTTCAATGTACACATTTAAATACATTAACCCTTACAGTCCCGGGCGCGTATATAGCGGAACTGAAGGCAGCATAGATAGAAGTAGGTCGGTACAGGAAGGGTTAAGAACAGTTAAACATTATTCAGCTATCTAAAGTGTTGCTCTAACCCAGTGGGCACAACGTGGTGTGCCCGCTGGGAAACTAGGACTGTCCAACATCTTTGTCATCGGATCCTTTAAGGAATTTGAAACAGCAAGATGGGTCCCACGTTATGAAAAAAATGTAGTACACATTATTAATTCAAGGAAAAAAATAAATAAATAAAAAACTGCCGTTAGGGGCTTGGTGGGCCAAGTGGTAAATCGCGGGCCGCCTGAGTTCACGACCCTGCTATAAGCACTATGTTCATTAACTTCCTACAGTGTGTTAGTCTAGCAATAAGGCTTTTGAATTGCAATCCCGTTTTTTTTCAGTTCTTAAACCCCACTGTCTACGGACCGAGAAAAAAAAAAGATATTCGCGTTTGTTTGTCCACTTGACTGGTCATTTTGATCTCGTGGTAACCTAAATGTCAAAAGTGATTTAAATGCATCCCCGGTCAGTTTGTCACGAAAACACCGCGAGCTACCTGTCATTGCGTCATATAAGAACCGCAGCACAGGTCATCGTGCCACAGGAACTCCTAGCGTCATCTATTGTCTCCTGGTCATTGTGTGCCGATTCAGTGGGTCAAGTGTCCGAAAAAAGCCCGCTCACTCTCCTCCTGCCTTTCTCGTTACGACTGTCAGGCCATCGTTGTTCAAGCCGTCACACTGGAGGGGGAGGGGAAGGCGTCTGAAAATATCATCCGCCACCTAGGCGCCTGTCCCCGCTTTTAAACGTGGGCGTCGCCCACATAACTAATATTAGACCATCGCCCCTCCTTGCCCATTTCCATTCCCTCCAACTCAAGCCCCTGGTTGCTACAATCCAATGAACCAGTCCAAACATAGAGTTCAATATTTGAGGTTGGATTGTTAGTTTAAATCAAACCGTTTAGTGTTTTTTTTTTCATGTGTGCAAGTTTTTTTTTTTCCAGTCCATATTGAACTTAATGACTTATTCAGTTATACACCAGTAACTTGCTACATCCACTCCTGTACCTTCATGAGAACTTCACAGCCTACCAGGCCACCCCCTTCCCCCTTCTCTCTCACCCGCCCAAAAAAAAAACCGATCGCACATATAAACGCGGAGATAATAAATATAAATGATATACTTTTAGTTATACATGTTTCTATATAATTTATTCAAGATCCATAGAAAGAAAATAGATAAATAAACAAATAGCACACAATATTGGTTTAATATGGTCCAATATTAAAAACTTGGCCTAATGTTCGATTAATATTGGGCCAATATAGTGTTCAATTTTTTTGCGCCACAAGCATAACGGCACTAACCATGGCACTCAATGTGCCACCGACGATGACAATAAATATGTTTATGGCGTAAGCAACAGTTAATATTTTAACCACAATACTTTTAAACAAATTGAATCTTGAACCGTTGCGTATTATGTGTCAGTTAAGTTCTGATCTTACACCTTCATAAAGTCAGACGTAAATAGAAAAGCGTATAGACCCTATGATCTGGGGATCACAGAGAAAATATTTATTTAGTAAGATGAAATCATTCATACATACAATAACCATCCAAACAGAAATCTTCGAGTGTTAAAGTTTCTATTTAAACGTTATTCTAGAGTTCATATTCCTACGGATTAGTGTTTTGTTGACACAGGTACAAAAGTCTGCGAGTTTTATTTCACGTTTCAGCCATACAGCGAGAGCAGATGAGATCAAACATTGTCGTAGTTCAAGGGTTCTCAATACTGGATGAATCTACCCTTACACGTATCGACAGTTTCTATGACTCCTGTTGTATTTATACCATTAGGGGGAGGGGGGGGGGGCAAAACAAGAGATAAAATAGAACAGCTATTTCGTTCTGAAAGGCAGGCGTGTAATTCATTAAGCTGAGACTGGCACTTTGACTAATTATGTTTGTGTATGTATGTCTCTGTGTGTGTGTGTGTGTGTGTTATACCAGCCATGGTAAAGAACCTTCAACTTCAGTGTAGGTATTGGACACATTTCCAGCCTGCGGGTGAAAGTAAACACACAGTTTATAGGTATCAAATACACACGTTACGACAAAGCCACCCCGGTTCCTATGTTGACGTCAACGTAACGCCACCTATCGGGTAAAACAGCGACTCCCAAGTTGTCGACAGAGCCCTTCAATGGTGAATTATTGGAAACAAAGTTTTTCGTATACATTCTTTATATACCATTTTTTCGCGTTTTTGCTTTTCTGTCAAAAACATAAGAATTTTCAACAAAACTATTTCCTGCATTATTTCTTCTTATTGACCTACTTCCCGTTATCACATAGAGCTGAAATTTGGGCACATAGACTCGTTGCCGAAGACAACAGCTTCTAGACTCTTATATAATAATTTCATCTCTAACGTCATCCCCAACCACCTAAAATCAGCCCCCCCCTCTTTTTTTTTTTAATAGCTACATCGCCTTTTTAACAAGGAAAACAAACTTCCGATCATCCTATTGAGTTGGATCTTTGACACTAAAAACTTTCTCTTTCGAGCTAAACTGAACGAATTTTGACGTGGATTATTTGTAACTCGCAAAATAAAAAAAAAACACTAGGAATTTCTTTATTTTATTCAAACTAGTAAACTAGTTTAAGAAGGCTCATAATTATCTATACCACATAAGAATTTCTACATTTATGGGATTATTCCAACATCGACTGGACATAACTGAAAGTGACCACCAGGCTGAGCAAGGATAAGATCTCCCCAACTTGTCGGCACTCATGGCTAGATAGATGTGAATCAAATAATGGAATGTTTACGTTCAACTGTCCGGGCGGGGGGGGGGGGGGGGGCGTCTCTCTACATCTGATTATATGGGATTAGTTTGAAGGAACTTAATTTCCTCCGCGGAGGGTTTTTACTGGCTGTTCGGGTTTTGTGTGTGCCTCTGTCTGACACGGTAGAATAGGTTTTACCGGTTCTACTTAATGTTAGTACCGTTGGATTTTCTCGCTTGGTCTTCGCATTACTGTAGACTCTAAAATTATGTCAAATTGACGGTAAAAGTTTTCATAGCATATGTTGTTGAGCTCAAAATGATTCTGATTTTTTTTAGTAAAAAGCCAACATCTGTCATTATTTCTCTGTGTATTATTCTATTCTATAGAGTACTGCTAATTTGTTATACTTATATAGGCCTACATACGGGCTGGAAAAGTTATTAAAAAAAACTACTTTTTTCCCAGACTAAAGTTGTTGAAAGTTCGTGAATTTACAATATAATGGACTTAGCATGTGGATAATATTAATGAAAACTAAAATGATGGTATCTATTTCGTTACTAAGGACTCCTTAACATCTATCAGTCGCTCCCCCTCCCCGCTTTTTATTATTAAAAAAAACAACAACTCTGTTTCCATGAGTACTGAAACAAAGTCAGCAAAAAGGATGTTAAATTTGGACTACCTATATAAACGACCGATTCACTTACACTTATATAATTATTCAATTGTTTTGGAAAAGTTTGGTAATTTTAGAAGGATTTTAGAATACGAACCGTTCTTGATATGTTTAGTCCAGGTTCGCATTCATCTCCTATTCATTGTAATTCACTTATCAGCTCTTTATATTTTAATTTTTTTTTTCAAATCGGTAAGGTTCTTGTAAGTAGCTCACTTGATGTTGTTGTTTTTTTTACTGGGCCTTTGTCGGCCACACAATCTCATTGTATAGTAAAGGCGTCTACGTCTGATTTCGAACTATATACTTGCAGTATATTTGGACCAAAGGAAAACGTTTACTCTCAAAGCTCCTTGGAATAGGTATCTAACTAAAAAAACGATGAATTAAAACTTTTTCTATTTTGCATACTCGTTTACCATTATGTTAAATAAATAATGAAACAATAGTAATAAACAATTAGTGTAAGGAAGATAATAACTATATAATGCTAGGGAGACGACACACTATTATGGAGATAAGCAATTGTTTTATAATTAATTTCCTTATTGCTTTATTACTGGTCTAAATAGACAGTCCTATTAGATGTGGTCTTCCGACTACCAGCCCTGGGGATTACAGTAAACCTTGGCGACCATAGCCCATAATTATTTCAAGAGGGTGTGTCCTGTAAACATTCCAGCTTTGACTGAAACCCCCACGTATTTTGTTAATCATGGCTTAGGCCAATGGCTCTCAAAATATAACCGTGGCCGTGGCCCACCTTGAAACCCACAGGGGTACACGAAGCCCACATTAAATAGACACGCTTTCACTATCCCCGCTGTACCGCTGTACTACTGGAGACTGTTAGTAGCAGCCTACAGCCCACAGTACTATGTACAGATCAGAGCTTTAACAAAATGCTAATCATTTATCGATGCTGCTACGAGGGTGGCTTTCTGATTTGTTTGCATAAAACAAATGATTGTTTAGTCACGGAGCGCCATGGTCTTTTATTTGGTACTCGTCAACATGGGCGCCGTAGACTTTCTCTTTGGGAGGGGCGGGAATATCTATTTTTCTTCTAGAAATTAGTTAGATATCTTCCCCCCCCCCCCTTGAATCTAACTTTTATTATATTTGGTAAAATAAAAATACAATTGTAGGGGGTGGGGTGAAAGAGCAAACTCTTCTGATGGCTACTCTTACTCCGTTGCCAGTATGTGGAAACTTTAAAAGCTGAAAACATGGCAAGTAAACATAGTAAAGATATTTTTGGATGCGCCGACTATCATACGTCAGCATTTAGTTAGAATATGCCCCATTTTGTGACAAGGGAAGAGTTCAACGAGCCAATATCTTTGAGAACCACTGCCAATGACAAAACGTGTGAACACACTTGCCGACCGGCATAAATAGTTAGCCCTGTGTTGGAGTCTACACACGGGTTGTGTAGCTGGTTTTTAGATATATATATATATAAAAATATATATAACGTCAACTGTTATACACGTAAGTGCTCGAGTCTCCGTGATACCGTTTTCACATTACCACCATGACCTCTGACCTGACCCTGTCCAGCCTGACTCGTTGATTAATGGCCCTCGACTTAAGTATCGCTGTAAGTGTAAATGAACAAAGTAGGTCTACTAGATGGAGAAAATAAAAGTCAGCCTTAGTTAATGGGAACTGAAGTAATACTCTCTAGGTTACACTTAAGTTGTACAAAGTTTCACTAGTTGGAATAAATTGAATGAATAATACATTGATTAATAAACAATTATTTTTAATTGACCATTGCTTATATTCACACTTGATCAGCACCAAAGCCATATTGTATATTATTTTATTTGACTTTTTTTTATCTTCTAATTTTTTCTTTTTACTGGGCCACGAAATCAATGGATCTCAGACTTGTGTTCCCGCCTATTGTCGAAAAAAATCCAGAACTGGAGGGTCACCCTGAGACTTGAGTCCACCCGGCTTTGATGAGTACCTGACATTGTTGTAAATATACGTTGGGGATAAAATAAGACCTATATAACTTGTTAGTGGTAATTATACATCTGTTTGCGCGACACAAAAAAAAAAACGTTGCACCACGCACTAGTGGTATCTATATACACCACAGTCGGATAAAAGCCTCACTTATAGTCTTAGTAATAAATGGTGCTTTGGAAATTTGTCAGTACAAAGACTAAACTTGTTGATGTGTGTTTGTGTTTAAATATGTTTAATTGGTATCCCCCCCCCCTGCCCTAGACGACAATTAGGGTTAACGATTTCACCAAAAACTAGTTTCTTGTTGTTGTTGTTTCTAAATAATTTGAACTGTTTTACATGGACTAGTTAGTCTACATCGCTGAGATTAATATTTAGTAGACACCAGTTATGAGATATACAGATTTCATAACAATAAATGAACTCGACTTTCTGGAGATTTGAAAAAAAAAGTAATATAACATGTAATAAATAAAAAGATATTAATCTATATATTGTTACAATTCTTTTTCTCTAACCTTTTTTTTGTGTGTCATCTTTTAAAATGTGTAACCTACATTGTCACTTGCCTTTGTGCCGACAGTAGGTCATGGTTAAACTACAAAGACCATTTGTGCAATATTTTTTTAATTAAGTGGTTATCCTGTATATACATTAGTGTTATAACTTTAAGAAACTGATTAAAGTAATTACCGCGGATGTGTTTTAAGACATATAGCGGACAGCTTGAAATGTGGACACTGACGGATGTCTAAACGTTTTAAAGTTGGCAATATTTTATATACAATAATACAGTGGTACCTCGGTCTGCGAACTTAATTTGTTCCTGAACTTGGTTCGTAACCTGAGACATTCAAATGAATGAAATAAATATAATCCGTTTCAATGTGAAATAATCTTTCTTTTTTTGTTTGTAAACTAACAGGCGGTCGTTTACTTGTCAAAACGCAAAGAATACGTGTACTTCGCGAATTAAATAAATAGAAAGGAAACAATCAAACAAAATGTTGCTTATGATTGATTCAGATTAAGATAAGATTGTCAAATTCCTCTCAAATTTTAGGTCTTTGCTTTTGCAGCTTACAATACACCGTGGAAATATTTGGGGTTACATACAAAAACTAAAAAAAAAAAAAAAACAATCTCTTAAAACAACATTTCCAAGAAACAATATTCATAATGTCAGTCTGCATCAAGCATCAAGTGATTGTTTAGTTGACATTTGTTTGCTTTGATTAACTTATAATACGCGAGTGTTGGTTTTAAATTAGTGGTTATGTCAGTAAATTTCTTTTTTTGAAAGAAAAAACTTTATTAAAAAAAAAATGAATTACTTAACACTCCCTATTAACATTGACTTAAAACGGTGAAATAAAAGGAGGTGGTTTAATATACATTGTGGGCGTGGTTTAATATACATTGTAGGCGTGGTTTAATATAATTTGTAGGTGTGGTTTAATATAATTTGTAGGCGTGGTTTAATATAATTTGTAGGCGTGGTTTAATATAATTTGTAGGTGTGGTTTAATATAATTTGTAGGCGTGGTTTAATATAATTTGTAGGCGTGGTTTAATATATAATTTGTAGGCGTGGTTTAATATAATTTGTAGGCGTGGTTTAATATAATTTGTAGGGCGTGGTTTAATATACATTGTAGGCGTGGTTTAATATACATTGTAGGCGTGGTTTAATATAATTTGTAGGCGTGGTTTAATATACATTGTGTCTATGCTATGCACCTATGTACTATTTATTTACACTGTTCAATTCATTTGTATCTAATTATAATGTGTTTTTACTTACTAACTTGTGGATTTTCTGATTACACTGTTGTATTTATATATCTATCAACACCAGGGGTGTGCAACATTGTTAATCGTTAGGTCGCATAATGAATTTTTTACAAGATGGGCCACTCATTTTGAAAATTATTTACATTTAAATAGAATAAATTTGTAAAACTGTCGTTAGAAGGCTATGTGGTGGGCCACACTAAAAGGCTTGTCGATGGGGTGTTGTGGCCCGCAGGCCGCTTCTTGCCCACACCTGATATCTACACTGCGCATATCTATTTCCAATGCTCTGTCCTTGCATTCACCCGTCAGCATTATCTAGTGTTCGTGTATACATGTGACATAGGCCTAGTATACAAGGATCAATATGGCCAATACCAGTCGATTAAAAAAAGTGACACTGGGCAATGTTCAGGACTGAAGCGCGTAATGACACATTTTTGGTTTCAATGCGCACCAATTAAGTACTCGCTGTTCACAAACCCCCTCCCAAAGTGGGGGAGGGGGGGGCATAGTTACAGTAAAAATAAAAACATTTCCATGAACCAGACGGTATGTATACAAAGTACGCAGAATTTTCCAAAGTGTGATTTCTTCGTGTAATTGAATACAATGGGCAATAAAGTAGCTTCTAGTTCAGTGACATAGAAATGAGCGGTTGTTGAAATCACAAGGACCCGACGGTCACTGGAACCCCTGGCAGCGAGTGCAGTCAATTTTTCCTTTGAGACTTAGAATGGAAGCAGTCTACCATCGAAGACTTCACAAGAGTCCAATAAAACCTTGATACGCCACTGCTTCGACTTTTTAAACAGCTGGTCCGCTTAAAAAAAAAAACAAATCAACAACACAGATTGTATTAATTCCCATAAAATGTGACATGACACATTCCTTCGGGTCACAATGCTGCAGTTAATGACTCAGGCGCTAGCTGACAGTCTAGGCCTTCTAGGTCTAGTGGCCGGGCTGTGCTGTGTGTTGAGAAGTTTCTCACGTAACTTTAACCGAAAAATAAACAATTGAAAAACTTCGCTTGAAAAGATGTCCTTTTATAATTTACGCATCACGCAAGCAACACACACACACATGCAACATAACATTTACACTCACAACACACCGTATACACACATACAATACACCATATACACACATACAACACGCCATATACACACCTACAATACACCATATACACACATACAATACACCATATACACACATACAACACACCATATACACCCACAACACACCATATACATGCAACAAACCATATACACACATACAACACACATGCAACACACATGTTATATTGATGGCTATTGAGCCAAGTCTTGGCCCTGATGCCTGCTTTCAAGGAGTTCATCCTTATGATCCTTATCAATTATGTAATCCCCTGTGTTACTCGATCGAAAACGAGGGTTTAGCTGCCCCAGCCTCCTGATCAACCCGTCACGCTTTCGGAATACGCGTTCAAGTTGAATTGGTTCACCGTGAGTTCAGCAATAATAAAAAAAATACTTATGTGAATAATAAAAAAATAACGTATGGAAGTGTTAAGGCAAGACCACCGTAAGTACTTACGATGGTCTTGTTTAAGGGGAGGTCGGAGAAGGGGTGTGGAGGGCGTGGCGGATGTGGGATCTTGTCACGAAATTAGACTCCATACGTAAATGATAAGCTACGTAATATATGCGGCATGTAATTTTAACCGACTTTTTTTTAAAGCTGTTATTTTACCTTTAACTTTTTTCTTTTGGAAACATAAGCATAAAAGTGTTACAAAGTGTTTCTAAATAAAATTGCCTAATCCAAAAAGGTTTAAAATAAAAAAAAGTAGGCCGTTGAAAGGGGTAGGAAAGGGGGCAAGAGATAATCCTGGGATTAATTTGACATTATTTCAACATGCCCTGCATATGTTGATTTGTTATGTATTGTTATAGTTAATGCAAATCCATTACTTTATTTCCTTTCGCTATTCCATAATCTGATCCTAATCGCGATAATTAATGGTCGAGGCGATCCTATATTTACAACATTACTAAAGCATTCGTTGCCGCCCCCCCCCCCCCCCCTAGGGGGAGGGATCAAATCCAAATTTTGTCATTGAATATGATCTTCGACATTGATTTCGATCTGTGGAGATTCCCTTATTGAAAAAAAAAAAGAAAAATGTTGGGTTGTCTCGCACAATCAATTCGAATACAGCAAGAGCAAAAATGTGATGATTGGAAGTAAAGCTAAGGACCTTTACATCCTGACCAAAGACTACTGAAGACTTCAGTAGTCTTTGATCCTGACATAAAATGTTAACCAATAACATGACTTGGTAGTCGCTTTAGTTTCCTTCATTTCTTCTTTATCGTCTTCTTCATTGTACTTTGGATACCCGGTTAGACCCGAGGAAAAAGTCCACAATTTATGGGTGGTTTGATTACGAATTACCTGTGATCAAAAGTCTGCATTAACTACCGTATATAAATATTTTATGACAATAAATAGACGACGGAGTTTCATTGGAGGTATTTACTCTTATTCTAACATCGTCAGCACATTTAGCTCTTGGTTTATGGCATGAGCTAAACTCAAGAGTGGTCTCTGAGCTTACTACCACGTATAGTTTGATGTTGCAATTAATAAATGTGTAGTGCCCAGTACCTTTACCCATAAAAGATGGGGTTTAGATATATGCAAATTCGGTCAAACTTGGTGTCAGATGGTGTACTAATGTATTCTGGGATACTTGATAGGTTGGTTTGTGGAGATTCCTCTTTGCTGACGTTATATTGATTTGCTCTCTCGCTCTCTCCGTATTTCTCCTACTCTAACACTCTTTCGATTCGACTCTCTCCCTCTCTTTCTCTATCTCATATACTAGGTGACAGCGTGCAAATTATAACTCAATTGTAACAGACTCCACACGAGTTTATGTCATGACTAACAATTTAAGTTGGAGGGGGGGGGACACGGGAGAGGGTGGGGGAGGAGAGGAATAAATACAAGATTCTTGTATCATATAACCAAGTGTGATATCGTTGACTTCGTGAGTTACTGCGTCACTCACCCCCCCCCCCCCCCAATCATATGAATGGTGCCCTGAGCCTGTTCCTCTAACTGCCCTGAGCCTGTTCCTCTAACTGCCCGAGCCTGTTCCTCTAACTGCCCTGAGCCTGTTCCTCTAACTGCCCTGAGCCTGTTCCTCTAACTGCCCTGAGCCTGTTCCTCTAACTGCCCTGAGCCTGTTCCTCTAACTGCCCTGAGCCTGTTCCTCTAACTGCCCTGAGCCTGTTCCTCTAACTGCCCTGAGCCTGTTCCTCTAACTGCCCTGGCGTTTACATTTTCATTGTTTTCTTATATTATCTCGCTAAATGATCTCGTCATGTAAAATGAACATCTTATGGCGAATTTTACTCCTGCTCCAGTTAGTCACTGCAACCTATGCCTGTCTCTTCTTCCTGCTGTCTGTTTGTCCCTACTTCCTGCTTTTTTTGTACCTCATTCCTGCTGTCGGTTCCTTCTTTCTCTGTCCGTCCCTGCTTCCTGTTGTCTCTTTGTCCCTCTTTACCATTGCTGTTCGTCCCTCATTTTACTGTCTGTCCGTCCCTTCTTCCTGCTATCAGTTCATTCCTCATTCATGCTCCCTGTTTGTCCCTCCAACTCGTCTCTTTGTCCTTAATTCCCCATGTCTGTTTGCCCTTTTTTTTCCAGCTGTTAGTTTGTCCCTCCTTCCTATTGTCTGTCCCCCTTTTCCATTACCTGTTTGTCCCTCCTTCCTATTGTCTGTCCCCCTTTTCCATTACCTGTTTGTCCCTCATTCCTACTGTCTGTCCCCCTTTTCCATTACCTGTTTGTCCCTCATTCCTATTGTCTGTCCCCCTTTTCCATTACCTGTTTGTCCCTCCTTCCTATTGTCTGTCCCCCTTTTCCATTACCTGTTTGTCCCTCATTCCTACTGTCTGTCCCCCTTTTCCATTACCTGTTTGTCCCTCCTTCCTATTGTCTGTCCCCCTTTTCCATTACCTGTTTGTCCCTCATTCCTACTGTCTGTCCCCCTTTTCCATTACCTGTTTGTCCCTCATTCCTACTGTCTTTTTGTCCATCCTTTCTGCTTTCTGATTGCCCCTTTTTCTCATCCGTTTCCTTAAAATTCTCCCTGATAAGTCACTGAGCCACAATGTTCGCCCAAGAATAGATCAACGTTTACAGGGTTAGTTTCTTTAAGAACCGTACACCGGTATGAGAAAAATGGCAGGGATTTGTTGGGAAGATTATCCGTTCTTGTATTTCCACATTGTATATTTAGCAGATCACCAACCCGAGATAAATTGTATTTACTTTTATTTACTTAAGCATAGACAAAGGGCCCGGTGGCTGATCGGCGGCGCGTTCGGCTGGCGTACCGAAGGTCCTGGGCTCGAATCGTCGTGAAGGCTAGGAATTTGTTCTACCGGGTCTGGAGGGCGTCCGTGAGTCTACCCAGCTCTGATGGGTACAAGACCTTAGTTGGGGTAAAGTAAAGGCGCTGGGCATTGTGCTGGCCACACAATCTCCTAGTATGCCGTGACCACAGAAACTGGTGAAAGCTGCTTCGCCGGCCCTATGGATCAATTTGTTTCGACGGGATTTTCTTTTTTTTAAAGTCATAGACTGATTACATAGTCTGATTACATAGCCTGATTACATAGACTGATTACATAGACTGATTACATAGACTGATTACATAGTCTGATTACATAGCCTGATTACATAGACTGATTACATAGTCTGATTACATAGCCTGATTACATAGACTGATTACATAGCCTGATTACATAGACTGATTACATAGACTGATTACATAGACTGATTACATAGACTGATTACATAGACTGATTACATAGACTGATTACATAGACTGATTACATAGACTGATTACATAGACTGATTACATAGACTGATTACATAGACTGATTACATAGACTGATTACATAGACTGATTACATAGACTGATTACATAGACTGATTACATAGACTGATTACATAGACTGATTACATAGACTGATTACATAGACTGATTACATAGACTGATTACATAGACTGATTACATAGACTGATTACATAGACTGATTACATAGACTGATTACATAGACTGATTACATAGCCTACGTTTTTAATAAGAATTTTTTTGCGTTAATAAGTACAGTTTATTAACAGTTATTAACAGTTTTTTGTTCTAATTTGAAGAAAAAATAAGTTTCCTGTGATCTAGTTCTAATAAATAGACCGCTATATTATAGCCTACTTCTTATACAAAAAAAAAACTATTCCTGTTAGACGTTTGATAAATATTCTCACTTTGTTATATTTTTTACCAAATCTGTTATTGGTTTAATGAATAGTTTCTATTACTGTCAAATATTTAATAAATAGTCTTTTATTGTGATGTTCTTAATAAACATCTTCCTGTTATAATATACATACAGCCAATTATTCATCCAGTAATTCATTGTATCCCCTTAACATTCGATCCAATGAACAAGCACACATGTTGTTAGCCTAATTATCGAAACATCAGGACGGACTCTTAAAAAAAAACAACGAGGCATTAATCACCCGGATATCAATTAAACAACCATTGTAAATACATTTCCATACAACTGACATTATACATAGTCTATGCTTGCTAACTCCTCCTCAAACACTTTCCATTAACAACACACACGAAACAAACACACACGCACACACACACATACACACACACACACACAACACACACACTCACGCAACACACACACAAAAAAACACACTAGAGAACAAAAAAATGTAATTTTGAGCTACGACAAGTTTCCTGAGACTTGTTTAATTTTCTTACTGCGGTTTTTATTGTGTAACCAAGTTGATCTCAACGTGAGTACTACCATTGACCAATCGCTCAACGGAAATATCCGGTGCCGTAAGGCGTCGTCTTTGTTCTGGGTACAGAGAAGGGGAGGGGGGACAAGTAGTAGTATGGATTGGTTTCGATTGGTCCCAGGATTCGCTGGCAATTAACTTATTCTTTTCCTTGTTTTTTTTTTCGAATTCATTACTGGGTTAATGACAAGCCGCTAAATTAATGAAGTTTATTGTGTTGGTACCTCGTCCCTTATATTAATGAAGAAAACCACAGACTTGTAGCATTTCCTTAAAGAACATTATTTTCTATGGACTTGTTGGTTCTTTTGAGCGAAGAGTTCTTTGTTGCGGATCACTAGTAACTGGGAAAATTTACTATGTAATATATATATATGCAACTAGGTGTAGAGATAAAGACGACAGGAAAGGAGAGAAGTTTTATAGAGAACTATATTATACCACATCTTTTATTGTGAAACATATATGATGGTGTTAGCTATTTATGTTTTGTTTTAGCAAAGACTATAATAAGATGAAACGCTTGTTCTGATTCATATGCTATAGAGCCTTCTCAATGGGCGTGGCTTAGGTTTTTTAGTGACGTATTTGTGTAAATAGAAGCCACTATTGGTGTACAAAAATGGTGAAGTACTTCTTTATCATGCCAAATTCACATCTGAATATTGGCTATCCTACTAAAAAAATAAGGAGGTAAATAGTAGTACTGTAGATTAATTGATTAATGTGATTAGGCTAGGGCCGGCTAGACCTATTTACACTTTCAATTTCACTTTATAGGCCTACACTTTTAATGTTTCGTAGGCTAGGCTAATGGCTAAGTAGGGGTGCCAAGTGATAGTGTTGGTGAATAGGCTATCTAGTCAAGTCACTAATAGGCTCACATCGTCTATCTCCTTCCTCACCAAAATCTGCTTCTTCCATCTGCGTCGTATTGGCGCCATCCGTCGTTATCTCACCAAGGAAGCTTGTGTTAAGCTCATCATCTCTCTCCTATTTTCCCGCTTGGACTATTGTAATTCGCTTTTGGCTGGTCTCCCGGCCTCCTCCCTTCAAGGACTCCAACGTATCCAGAACTGCGCAGCCCGACTAGTTCTCAAGAAGAAGAAGTCAAATGATATCAATCCTCTGCTCCGATCTCTGCACTGGCTACCCATCAACAACCGGATCTCATATAAGCTGGCTTCCCTCTGTTATAGGTGCCTGAATAACTGCGCCCCGGATTATCTTCGCTCTTGTATGGAGCTCTACACCCAGTCCCGCCCACTTCGTTCGGCATCTGACGCGCTTACTCTGCGGATCCCTCGTGTGAGGCTAGTGTCCGCTGGCGAACGTTCATTTTCCTACGCAGGACCGTCCGCTTGGAATCACCTCCCACTACAGCTTCGCCAGAGCCCTAGCTATGACACCTTCAGGAGCCGGCTGAAGACTCACCTATTTCGTCAGCAGAATTAGCGTATTACTATATATTTCGTTGTCTGTCTGTATTCTGTAACTGTCGTCTGCGCATAGAACTGTCACCAACGGGATATGCGCTATATAAGCACCGTTATTATTATTATTATTATTATTATTATGATCTATGTCTATGATAATAATAAAATAGCCTATTTTATTTAACAGACATAATACAGCTTAAATCTTAAAAAGACTTAAAACACAAAACATCATTTTAAAAAAGCTCGAACCTATATGAAACTTTATTAATAACTTGAAACACTCTTGTTTCGGAATTTCCGATCGCACCTGGTCCTCTAGACTTCCAATAATTCGCTGTGATTTTCCCAATGGAAAACTAAGATTAAAATCCAAACTTGTATACAGCGTAAGTCTTTAGGCTCGTTTAGGAGTCATTTAGGGCAGCGTTATTGGCTGCGCATGGATATAACAACACTTAAGCTCTAAAAATAGAACTAGCGGTCTTTGGTTTTAGCTAAGCCCGTTTTATGAGTAGGGGGAAAAAAAGTAAAATGTCATAAAAGGCCAACAATAACAAAGGTTAGCGGTTGTTTGTTTTTTTAAATTAAGGATGGGGTGGGAAAGAGGGGAAGATGAAACGTTTACAAAATTTTTAGTTATATTATATAGTTGAATAGTAATTAGTTCATGGTGGCGCCTTTGATTTCGAGAAATAGTATAGACTGAACAAAGACTACGGACTAAATGCTCGATACATTCTTTTAAGTAACTTGTTATGGAAATGACTCAACACATTGACACACGAGGGATGGGCTACGTAGGCCTACTCAGATTTTTGGGGGCTGATTTTAGAGACATTTACTTTGGGATGGTTTTGAATACATTTATTTGGGTTGGATCTTAGATGATTTATTTGGGATGGTTTTGAATACATTTATTTGGGTTGGATCTTAGATGATTTATTTGGGATGGTTTTGAATACATTTATTTGGGTTGGATCTTAGATGATTTATTTGGGATGGTTTTGAATACATTTATTTGGGTTGGTCTTAGATAATTTATTTGGGATGGTTTTGAATACATTTATTTGGGTTGGTCTTAGATAATTTATTTGGGATGGTTTTGAATACATTTATTTGGGTTGGTCTTAGATAATTTATTTGGGATGGTTTTAAATACATTTATTTGGGTTGGTCTTAGATAATTTATTTGGGATGGTTTCAAAAACAAAAATTCTTCGGGCTATTTTGTAGAGATAGTTTGTTGGACTGGTTTGGGAAAACATTTTTTGGAGCTGGTTTGAGAAGATATAATTTTGGGGCGCTGGTTGGAGAAGATTTATTTTTGGGGCGCTGGTTTTAAGAGACATTTTTCAAGCAGTTTCTTTTTTTTTTTTAGATACATTTTTTGACCGAATCCCATTTCTCCAATGTGAATGTGAAATAATAGAATAAAATTTAAGAAACATAAGTCGTAATTGAAAGGAACCGTAACTCTTTCCAACTTTTCTGTAACTGCATAGGCCTACACGTTTTCCTTTTATGTGTGTTTCTAAAACTACATTTGCACTTTAGTCGAACCGAATGAAACCGTTAGTGTTGTTGTCCTCCCCTCCTTCCATCCGAGGCATGCTGTGCTGGTGTTACTGTGTCAAGAGGTGAAAGTAAATGTGTCATGACCTAAATTTTATTCATATTTTTTTCGAAGGGGTGGAGACTCTATAAAGTACATCGATACTTAATCCTGTTCAAAGCATAATGCCCTATTTGTGTTGTGTTCAGTTTTTGGCCTGTGTTCCCCTTAGCAGTGATGTGTTTTACAAAAATACAAAAACACCAGCTGCTCGTCGACTTATTAATAGGGTGTGTCGCAGTGCTGCCAACTTGACATTTTTTTAAATGTCAGAGCTAGTCAGCTAGTCTAGTTAGTCTATCGGAAAAAAATGTATAAGCACTATTTTTTTTCGTACAATAAAATTATATATAAGAAAACGTGTATAAAATATTAATATTCGGCACAATTTTAAACAATCTTTTACATATTTGCATGTCACCTTCTAGCGTTTATAATTAGATTCGATAACAAATTTACTGACCATGGAAATCAGTACATACACGGAATAAAAAGCCGAAAATGATTATATTGAAAACGTTGTAACTTTAGACAACCGCAACCGTTATATTGATTTTTATAGGGCAGCTAATTAAAACTATAAGTTGTCATATATGGATAGTCCTTAGCACGTTACTTCACTAATGAGATAAACTTGTAACCTATGTATAACCTACGATTTTGGATTTTACAGCTTGTGATAAACAGTTGTAATTACCCAGACTGAATTAAAAAATTAACATTTCTGTAGGCCTATAGTTTGCACCCCCCCTCTCCACACATACATCTAGAATATAATAGTTCACAGTAGTGTATCATATTTTGGTTCGTATATCTAAGACAGTAATAAAACAATATTGCCTTCTCCTTTCCTCTGTGAATTTTTAAAACCTTATTTGCTTTTAGTCCATTCGTGGTAGGTTTAAATTTAAGCACTTTTTATCTAGTATACAAATGTTATGTTTTCTTGTGGATATTTTATGTATAAAAATAAAAAACTTGCACATGGTGATGTCATCATCACAACATTTAGGCCTTTGTTGCAGCTGTACTCATGCAACACGACATTTAGCCATATTTTATAGCTGTGCCCATACAACAAAGAAGGCAAAGATAGGGCCGAGTGGAAGGAAGGAGGTGGTGAGGCAGGCCAGAGCCCTCCATGCCAGAGAAGATGATGATGCTCATACAACACGACATTTAGGCCTATGTTGTCACTCTACACTTTGCTATACGACATTTAGGGCCTATGTTGTCACTCTACACTTTGCTATACGACATTTAGGGTCTATGTTGTCAATCTACACTTTGCTATACGACATTTAGGGTCTATGTTGTCACTCTACACTTTGCTATACGACATTTAGGGTCTATGTTGTCACTCTACACTTTGCTATACGACATTTAGGCCAATGTTGTCACAATACACTTTGCTATACGACATTTAGGCCTCTGTTGTCAAAATACACTTTGCTATACGACATTTAGGCCAATGTTGTCACAATACACTTTGCTATACGGCATTTAGGCCTATGTTGTCACAATACATTTTGCTATACGAATTTTAGGGCCTATGTTGTCACTGTACTCATGCAACACGAAATTTAGGCCTATGTTGTCACTGCGTACTGTTTGGGACGACACCTAGGCCTGCGTTGTAGCTGTACATTGTGCGACACTAAATAACTTTGCGACCGAGTGAATTAAGAGAATGCTGTAAACGAAGACCTGGCGCAAGGGGACAAGTGACATACTAATCTAAACATACATTGTGTGCACCTGTTGTGTCGCCCATTTGACATTTGCAGATGAAATGTTACATCCACAGTCAGGTACAAGTGTTTCCACACTCTTTAGCATAGTGGGTGGTAACAAATATGGCGTGTCTTTGTTTAGATTTTAGACCAAAAATAGTTTGCACATTCACACACAAACTCTTTACACACTCACACACAAACTCTTTACACACTCACACACAAACTCTTTACACACTCACACACAAACTCTTTACACACTCACACACAAACTCTTTACACACTCACACACAAACTCTTTACACACTCACACACAAACTCTTTACACACTCACACACTAACTCTTTACACACTCACAAAGAAGAATGCGTGCTGTAAAATGAACTTTTTTTTGTCGGGATCTAATTGCAATATAGATGCGGTGCAAAAAATGTTACAATTTAACCTTTGTTTACATATTTTTGTTAATTTTTGTACAATGTATATTTGCATGTGTTTTTTTCTGTATATATACTATCTAATGATAGTTTAAGATTATCTATCATATTATATTTGCCTTGAATGATATATATATATTTTTTCATTTTGAAAATATCAGACTTGGTAAAATACGCTAGGGGCATTTCTTTTTCTCGGTACAGGAGGGTTGTCCCTAAGTCCAACCGAATGTGAGATCATAAGGCAACTAGGCTTTTGGCTAGCCACACAATCCCACTAGTATGATGTGACAATATTGGCGAAATGTACTCCACACGCAAACATGACCCCCAGTGGTCTGAAATGGCAACATTGCTTGTGACGTTTATATTATTTATACTAGCATAGTTTT
The DNA here is from genome assembly GCA_949126835.1 of Anisus vortex. NCBI lineage: Eukaryota > Metazoa > Mollusca > Gastropoda > Planorbidae > Anisus > Anisus vortex. The sequence goes on from OX421494.1 coordinate 24,581,329, forward strand.
GCCCATATTATGGCAAATCAAAATGTTCACCAAGGACCAAGAGGCAGCTAATCCAAATAATTGTTGGACCAATATACTATAATACTTCCCTTCCTTCTCAATAGATGCCCTGAAGGTAAATAATCTGAGATACAACACAATATTACATTGATACAACACAATATTACATTGATACAACACACTATTTCATTGATACAACACAATATTACATTGATACAACACAATATTACATTGATACAACACAATATTACATTGATACAACACAATATTTCATTGATACAACACAATATTACATTGATACAACACAATATTACATTGATACAACACAATATTACATTGATACAACACAATATTACATTGATACAACACAATATTTCATTGATACAACACAATATTACATTGATACGACACAATATTTCATTGATACAACACAATATTACATTGATACAACACAATATTACATTGATACAACACAATATTACATTGATACAACACAATATTACATTGATACAACACAATATTACATTGATACAACACAATATTACATTGATACAACACACTATTACATTGATACAACACACTATTTCATTGATACAACACAATATTACATTGATACAACACAATATTACATTGATACAACACAATATTACATTGATACAACACAATATTACATTGATACAACACAATATTACATTGATACAACACAATATTACATTGATACAACACAATATTACATTGATACAACACAATATTACATTGATACAACACAATATTACATTGATACAACACAATATTACATTGATACAACACAATATTACATTGATACAACACAATATTACATTGATACAACACAATATTTCATTGATACAACACAATATTACATTGATACAACACAATATTACATTGATACAACACAATATTTCATTGATACAACACAATATTACATTGATACAACACAATATTACATTGATACAACACAATATTACATTGATACAACACAATATTACATTGATACAACACAATATTACATTGATACAACACAATATTACATTGATACAACACAATATTACATTGATACAACACAATATTACATTGATACAACACAATATTACATTGATACAACACAATATTACATTGATACAACACAATATTTCATTGATACAACACAATATTTCATTGATACAACACAATATTACATTGATACAACACAATATTACATTGATACAACACAATATTACATTGATACAACACAATATTACATTGATACAACACAATCTTACATTTATACAACTCAATATTACATTGATACAACACAATATTACATTGATACAACACAATATTACATTGATTCAACACAATATTTCATTGATACAACACAATATTACATTGATACAACACAATATTACATTGATACAACACAATATTTAATTGATACAACACAATATTACATTGATACAACACAATATTACATTGATACAACACAATATTACATTGATACAACACAATATTACATTGATACAACACAATATTACATTGATACAACACAATATTACATTGATACAACACAATATTACATTGATACAACACAATATTACATTGATACAACACAATATTTCATTGATACAACACAATATTTCATTGATACAACACAATATTTCATTGATACAACACAATATTACATTGATACAACACAATATTTCATTGATACAACACAATATTACATTGATACAACACAATATTACATTGATACAACACAATATTACATTGATACAACACAATATTTCATTGATACAACACAATATTACATTGATACAACACAATATTACATTGATACAACACAATATTACATTGATACAACACAATATTACATTGATACAACACAATATTACATTGATACAACACAATATTACATTGATACAACACAATATTACATTGATACAACACAATATTACATTGATACAACACAATATTACATTGATACAACACAATATTACATTGATACAACACAATATTACATTGATACAACACAATATTACATTGATACAACACAATATTACATTGATACAACACAATATTTCATTGATACAACACAATATTTCATTGATACAACACAATATTACATTGATACAACACAATATTACATTGATACAACACAATATTTCATTGATACAACACAATATTACATTGATACAACACAATATTACATTGATACAACACAATATTACATTGATACAACACAATATTACATTGATACAACACAATATTACATTGATACAACACAATATTACATTGATACAACACAATATTACATTGATTCAACACAATATTTCATTGATACAACACAATATTTCATTGATACAACACAATATTACATTGATACAACACAATATTACATTGATACAACACAATATTACATTGATACAACACAATATTACATTGATACAACACAATATTACATTGATACAACACAATCTTACATTTATACAACTCAATATTACATTGATACAACACAATATTACATTGATACAACACAATATTACATTGATACAACACAATATTACATTGATTCAACACAATATTACATTGATACAACACAATATTACATTGATACAACACAATATTTCATTGATACAACACAATATTACATTGATACAACACAATATTACATTGATACAACACAATATTACATTGATACAACACAATATTACATTGATACAACACAATATTACATTGATACAACACAATATTACATTGATACAACACAATATTACATTGATACAACACAATATTACATTGATACAACACAATATTACATTGATACAACACAATATTACATTGATACAACACAATATTTCATTGATACAACACAATATTTCATTGATACAACACAATATTTCATTGATACAACACAATATTACATTGATACAACACAATATTTCATTGATACAACACAATATTACATTGATACAACACAATATTACATTGATACAACACAATATTACATTGATACAACACAATATTTCATTGATACAACACAATATTACATTGATACAACACAATATTACATTGATACAACACAATATTACATTGATACAACACAATATTACATTGATACAACACAATATTACATTGATACAACACAATATTACATTGATACAACACAATATTACATTGATACAACACACTATTACATTGATACAACACACTATTTCATTGATACAACACAATATTACATTGATACAACACAATATTACATTGATACAACACACTATTACATTGATACAACACAATATTACATTGATACAACACAATATTACATTGATACAACACAATATTACATTGATACAACACAATATTACATTGATACAACACAATATTTCATTGATACAACACAATATTACATTGATACAACACAATATTTCATTGATACAACACAATATTTCATTGATACAACACAATATTACATTGATACAACACAATATTACATTGATACAACACAATATTACATTGATACAACACAATATTACATTGATACAACACAATATTACATTGATACAACACAATATTACATTGATACAACACAATATTACATTGATACAACACAATATTTCATTGATACAACACAATATTACATTGATACAACACAATATTTCATTGATACAACACAATATTTCATTGATACAACACAATATTTCATTGATACAACACAATATTACATTGATACAACACAATATTACATTGATACAACACAATATTACATTGATACAACACAATATTACATTGATACAACACAATATTACATTGATACAACACAATATTACATTGATACAACACAATATTACATTGATACAACACAATATTACATTACATAAACAACGTTTGCGTTGCACACACACATACACGCTTAAACTTTAAAGCCGCAGAAACATTATTTTACACGAACACAATGAATGACAACAATGATGAAACAATGAACATTTCTGTACTCGAATACCTCACCCCTGTAATAGTAAAAAGAACAAAAAATAAAGACACACAGGCATGCATAACAACACAATGTAAAAATAATTACTTAAACAACAAGAGGATAAAAGCAAATTTACACTAGTGGCAGGGATGTCTCCGCCCCCACTCCCTCCAAAATAAAAATAAAAGTTAATATTTGTCCCACTTCTGCGGCGCATTGTTAAAAAAATAAATTCTATCGATCCCGCCAGTCCCTGTTAGTGAAAATCATCAAGGGACGATCACTCCGCAGAACAAAGCATCCAACTGCTCTAATGAAGTAGTCGCGCGTTGAATTTATTGGGATTCGAGTCCTCGGTCATAGTCTCGTCTCTTGTCGTGCTAAAGAGAGCCATGCTTTATTTCATGACACATTAGTTTTAATTCTCGTCGATACTTAAAAAAAAAAAAGAAAATCAATTGATTGATATTAATAAGTATAAAGTCAATAGCCTGACCTATAATATAAGCTTAAATAAAGCTCGCTTTTAAAAAGATACTTAGATTTTTTTTTAAACAAGGAGATGGTTGTGAGGGTGTGGGACAGTGTGGGTGTGACAATGAATGGCAGTGAGAGAGGGTATAGCGGGAAGCATCTCGGGTGGGTTCGTGCTACCCGCATGCCTTGTGTGTAGTATTCGGGTACACGGGGTAGGGATTGGTTTCCATGTTTGAATAATGGATGGGGGTGGGGCGGGTATAGAAAGGACAAAAAAACACTTTGAAAGTCCATCTGGCACATTCATAAGGAAAAAAAAACGGGAAACCATCATAGCTGTGCACTGGGGCGCCGGCGAATGAATCAGATTCCCCTCTTTATTCCGTGGCCGTTTCCTTTCTTTGTTGTCCTTGATTGGAAAAAAGGGGGCGGGTGGATTGGTGTGTGTGTGTGCGTGTCGGACTTGGAGCGTGCACACGACAGTCATTGAGTAAGAACGGAAAGAGGTTGTGTTGTTTTCATCTGCGTGTATTCGAATAGTGTGTGTTACGTGTGTAAATGATACAAGTTTATGTGACCTATTGAACTGTTTCACCCGCGAGACAGAAAGAGCGTTCACTATTTTTATTGTCAGCTCAAAAGGATACAAGATTTGGACAATACTTAAATTACGAAAAACACTAGACTATATTTCCATTCATTGGTTGGACTCTGCTGCTGTTTCAAGACATCTATCTTCATGGTTTGCTCAGTTCTTTTTAAGGTTAGAATTCTCTATTTATTAATGTTTAAGACAACTCTTTTAATTGTTTATATTTGTCGTTTAGTGTTAGTAAAGAAGGCCTACGCCAATGTTTGTGGGTTATTAATTGTGAGTCTTAAAATCTCGTTGGGTCCTTGTCTTTTTAATTTGAATGAAACTCATTCTTTTTACTCGTAGTGGACGGCAGTGACCTCACGTGGGAAGGGGAGGGGCAGAGGGGGCATATGCCCGGGGGCGACACTTCTAGGGGGCGGCTAGTATAGCCTAAATAAAGCACTAAACAAAGCAGTTACAGTATGAAAGGGGGCGTCGTTGAAACTTTTGCCCTGGGGTGCTTCATAGGCTTGTGGGGGCCCTGACTGGTCGTAGACGTAGGGCCTATGTAGTTTTAACTTAACAGAAATATCTTTATTCTTCTTGAGCTTATATTTTTTTAGTTGGTGCACGCTTGTAGACTAGTTGTAGGACTTACACAACATCACAATAGTCATCCATAGTCTAGACCAGGGGTCGGCAAACTTTTGATAACAGTGTGCCAAAGTATGATTTCCAATTCATTCAGCGTTCCAACAGCCTAAAAGTCATCCTGCTGTAGCACTACATTTCTCGTACTAGAGACTTGAATAAACATCATGGGCCCCTTCAGCTAGCAGTTGAAAATACCCCAGCATGCCAAGTCTGGCACGTGTGCCGTAGGTCTAGACTCACTCAGTTAACAATTTGCCCGAGTGTGAGACCCACCGGACCACAAAAGCAAAACGACCCATATTGCCTGCATTATTATGTTGATTAGTATAATCAATACAAATGTTATTTTGAAGAAGAAAGAAAAAAAACGGGTCACACACACACACACAAAAAGAAAGTTTTGGAAAACTCTGGTCTAGACTACATTGCTTGAGTAATGCTAACAGAAAAAACACCAAGCAGCATGATTACACTTTAGAGGTCGTCCAAAGCTCGGGTTAAGTATTTAAAACGTCTCAGAGCAAAACAAGCACACACAGACACATACACAACAGACACAGACACAACAGTGCAATGTGTTGAAAGTTGAAAGCACGCTGCCACCGAAAGTGTTTCATGTCGCTTAAAAAATAAATACGATTGTTTCGGTTAATCTCCAACCAAACAGTTATAATAGGAGAATCACAGGTCAAGGTCAGTTATGCTCGTGTAAGGTGTTCAATGAAAATAAGCGACGCGTAGTAAATATGCTCACAATATATGCCCGGCGTGTAGCGAGATATAATATACTAACTACTATTATATGTTTATTTTAATATTTTTTTCAGGCTGTTAATTTTCCATGTTATTAAAGTTGTAATATATTGTCGGGTGAATGAACCGTTGTTAATTAAGCGAAGAAAAACTGTTTAAAATAAAAGCATACCGGCCCTAAAATCGTCACCGTAAATTTAATTTCGGCTGCTTCCTCAACCGTGACGAACACCGGATTTCAGGGCCCACAAAACTGTCGGCGTTTTGATTGATTTTTTCGAAACTGATTTGCACGGTTATTTCCCGTTGCATGTATCCCGTCTTTGACCCCGCACAACGGGTCTTTCGAGATCCGTTAGATAACAGATGGGATGAACCCGGTGGAGCTTTTCGGGTAAGCCATTTGTCTGAGCGAACTCCCAGTCCCCAGTGCATTTCGACACTGACCTAATAAATTTATCGCATCTGCTAAACCAAAACTAAACCAATGTATGAACACAAATTCACGGTAGCGTAAACATGGGTACGTTTAAAATTTAAGCGTATAATTTGCACGTCTTGCATTCCCGAGTCCTGGTGACTTTTATCCTCAATGTATTTATTTTACGAAAGAATACGGATAATGTAGCTGAGATGTATTATCAGTTTTTTTTTTGTTTTTTTTTTCAATAGGCCTATATAATGTAGGCCTACACATGGTAATTATTATATAACAAGCATGGGAGCGGGAAGGTAAAAGTGTCGGTTAGGTCGCTCGACCTAGGTCACATCGATCTGGAATGCGAAATCTTTCATCTTCCTAAAATGCCTGGAAAAAAAAGTAGTTTACAGATTACATTAATGAATTCATAAGCTATAGGCCTACGTTTTTTTTAAAATTTATTTACATTCCATTAAATCTGGGGAGGGGGAAGGAGCGTAGTGATCTGGACATGCATAAGCTTCAGGTGGGGGGCGAGGGGTGGGTTGGGAGCCGGTGGGATCGGGGATAAATGTTGGGAAGGTGTGTTGAACAGGTAACGTGAGTCATTTCTTACACGTGTGTTTAAGTCTCCAGATCCAGGGATGAGGAGGGGGGGGGGCGCGTTCCCGATGGGTGTCTGTGTGGTGCCAAGGGAAGGTATATTTATAATCAAAACGAAATCGCCGTGTGCTGGAAAGTTGGGTTAAACACATTTAAAAAAAAAGAATTTTCCCCACTGCCCTTTAGTTATGCTGGCAAGGAGTGAGTGAGGCCATGCTTTAGTCTTGGGTGTCACTTGTAGGTTTAAAAAAATTCATTGTTTAAAATGTCATAAGAAACGAACAAAAAGTTCCGTTAAACAATGTTCGTATATTATAGAAAATTAACTCACCATGAGGCCGCTATGTGCGAAAAGGTTAAACAAATTATCAATGAATAAAAATAGCTATAACATTTAGCGTTTAGGCAGGTAAGCCAGCCCTGGATCAAGGTATAACCAGGTGAAGATCTGGAATCATTTTATTGGGGGAGGGCTCGAGTTATTTGTACTGGCAGAGAGTAAACATAATGCGATGAATCCAACAGTGTTTTAAGGCAATTATTGGCATCGGCATTTCTGAATTAGGACATATACTTTAAATTTTAAATATAAAAAGAACGTATGGGTAAGAACGAATGGGTATATTATATGTCAATACGTTTGATCAACTCAAGACAATTTGCTTTTGCTTTATTTTTAAAGCAGCAACTATTACGATTGACTTATTATTGTGGAATTACGTTTGGTTTGTTTATCACCTTCTGCTCACTGTATGCGTGGCAAGGTGAAGGTCATTAACACTAGCACTTTTAAAAGTTCACATTATTCCTGTGCCAATGTCAAGGCAGATGGTTCATAATAATTGGGGGTAGTAAAAACATGAAATGGAGGCTGAACAGTTTACTATGGCAACCATTGTTGTTTTTTTTTTTCCTGCTTTACTTCTTCTGTATTTGGGTTTAGCTCGGGCCGCATATCATAACTTTTGAAAAATCAAAAATGATTCACCCCTTGCTCTCTTTGTAATAGTTATCACACAGGGCGCATATGGGCTTGGTCTAACGTTGCATATTAAGTTTCAATTTAGTGGGCGTTAGTTTAAAAAGTATTCCCTTTTCAACAAAAGAGTGGAGCATTTGTTTTTCTACAGAAAGGCAGCTGCTGCTCTTGTGGGAAAGTTGTGACACCCTGAATAAAAACACATACACATCCATAAGCTTGATAATTTTATTGAATTAACCACGTGACATTGACATCATCAAATTTAGCATACAAACCCTGGACTCCCAGTATTAATAACCTTCTATGGCTTCCCCCTTAAACTTAAACTGTAGGTTATTTGTTTAAAAATAACCCTATAAGTTATAAGTGCAATCAAACAACTACACACTTTAAAAAAAAAAAAAATCCTTTATATCCATTGTTACGTTCAAGCGTTCCTAGTATTTAGCTCTTCACTACTCACACAGGATTCTCAGGAAGAAACACACTAAAACTAAAAGCCAAGTTAAAAGATCTATAAATAATTTAAAAATAATAGTCTCGAAATCAGCTATACTACTAGCCCAGGGAGGGAAAAACACTTGTGTAAATGTCAGTCATATTCGTTCAAAAAGTATTTTAAAATGCGTTCAATAACGATTAAAAAAGCACGTACCAAAGAGTGTAATTTAAAAAAAAACCTGAACAATTTATAGAATGTGTTGTTATATGAAATACGTTTATGTGACAAATTTTAGCTCGATAGCATTGCACAAAGCGGGTCAAATAGCTCCCCCCCCCCCCTAATCAAAAGATCATGTCGTTGTCGTAAACACATAAAGCTGTGCGAGGTTAATAGAAAGGATTTAAAACTAAACATTATACTAAATATAGCCTACGTTTGATGGTGTCTTTAATCGCGTTCGGTTGACGTACCGAAGGACCTGGGTTCAAATCCTGGTGAAGGCTAGGATTTGTTCCCGAGTCTGAAGGGTGTCCCTGAGTCTACCATGCTCTGATGGATATCTGACTTTGGTTGGGGTAAAGTAAAGGCGGCTGGGTATTGTGCTGGACACACAAGCCCCCTGGTTGCCATGGCCACGGAAACAGGTGAACGCTGATTCACCAGCCCAATCCGACTGGATACTCTACTATTGTGATGTTCTCGTGTTAGCCCTAAAACAGTAGGCCGTAGATTTTGTCCAATGATGACTTGCTTTGTCCTATTTGAGCCCTACTGTTAGACCAGTGGGTTAAGCCACGAAATAGGAATATGAAAAAATGAAGGGGAAAAGTGTGGGAAACGCTTATCTAAGGTTGACCTACATGTATTAATTCTGTAACGCTCTATGGACGTTGTGCCCCGTGGTATACTAATAAAGTTGCAAATCAAGGCTGTTTGATATTGTTTCGACGTTCGCGAAATTCTAGCTTTACGACTGTCTGTAAAAATAAGTTCGGAGCGGAGCTGGGGTAGACAAACACTCTGACTTAGAGTCGAATAGCGGGGCGAGGGGGGGGGGGGGCTTTCTTTACAAAAGCAAAAATCGTCTCTACAACACACTTAGGGCAGCTTGGCTAGATTGATCTCTCCAGGCTTCGTACATCGTCGGCCTGCCCGTCACGTGACACACTTGATGATATCGTATTACAGCATCCTCTTTGTCCGACAATCTCTTTCTCTCTCTTTACGCCTTTCCTCCCACAATCAGATACAGTGATGCCCCCAGGGGCAGATACAATAATGCCTCTTCCACGCCTTAGTTTCAAGACAAATCTGTGCATCGTATATTTTAAATAGAGGAAGCGGGAACAGACGCCTGTTCTATTAAGATATTAGGTGAAACGAAACGATAATGTTATATTTATCCTCCCCCCTCACCTCTACTGTGTAGTCCAGTGGCGGGTTTTAATCACACTATCAAACCTCCTCCCGTCTTTTCGAAACCCCTTGCCCCCCCCCCCTCCTTCCATTAGCATCACCGGTACCTGCGGTCCATTTACCTTTTATCCAAACAGCAGCCCATATATCTCTGGAATATGGGTGGGGGGGGGGGGGTAGAAGTTCTGTGCACAATCTAAAAATAACACTGGCTGCATCCTTTGCGAGGAACACACGTGTGCTGCTAGAGGCGTGGACGATGGGATGGCGGCGCCCCCCTTCTCCCCCCCCCCCCCCGTCGTGTCTTTAGGAGATAAGTAGGGTGTTGCGGGAGGGGGCCAGGCAAAGTGGCCTCAGTTGCCCAGGCACTATATTTCTCTATGAATACTTTCATGAGTTGTCTTGTTGGGAATCGGGTTAAAAAAAAAGGGGAGAGTGTAGGCCTTAGGCCTAAAGATTAGCTTTTTGTCCAGCTTAAATTCGCTTTCTTTATTTTTTCCAGTCCATGTATGAGTATGAACATTTTGAGATTTTACGCATTATTATAGTTATACGTTACTAAGAACAATGCCTCACATTGTTACTGAATGTTGAACGTTAGATTCAAAGTTCATCTGACGTGGTATTCTATCTGACGTGGTATTCTGATATAAGGATGACGCGCGCCTCTGGTCATGCTGAGCCTGCATCTTAAGTCAGAAGTATACATTTAAGCACACACACACCCCTTCCCAGTTTTTCTCATCCCTGTTTCACCCTCTCGAAAGAGAAAGAAAAAAAACTCTTTCTCTGGCTCTGTTATCAAATTTATCAGCAGCACACCCTGCTCCGATTTCTCAGGAGTTTGCCGAAGAAACAAGAACCATCCAATCAAGAGGCAAGAACGCATTTACCTAGCTTCTAGATGGGCCAATGAGAAAAGTTTCTCACGCGTAACCTTTGACCCCGTAACATGCGCCTTCTCCCCCTGAATCTCGGCATCCTGCCCAAAATTTAGTCTTTTAGAAAAGTAATCTTGTGCCAAATAGACTCATCCCGAAAAGTTTCTTTGTTTCTTGGATGTACACCATTTTGTTTTTATTTACTCTTTGTAATTTTAAAAAACAACAATCGTTTTGTTTTTTTTGTCTATTAGTTCAATCATTTTGATCACTGTCTACTTTGTGTAGAGAAAAGTATTAAAGTTTTAAGTGGGAAATAAAATACTTTGTGCAAAACTTCTTGTTTTGGGCGGTTGAGAGGGGGGTTTCCATAAATCTTAATTCCAGACCAGGCTGAGACTCTACAAGACCAGAATCAATGATGATGTGGCCAGCTCCGTTGACTGCAAAACCACTGGTAACTTTTTCTTATTATTAATAAACTGATTGATTGAGTGATGATGGGTATATATTCTTCTGATTGATATTCATAGCTTGAAATACGAAATCAGATGGAAATGAAATTGTGCCATTGACATGAAGATTTTTTGAACCTTTTCTATGCTATGTGCATTGTAGCCTATTGTTCATATTAATAAAATGATATGACGTGTAAGTGTAGGCTACTTTTATATATTTTGAGGGACTTGACTTATAATAACTTATATATATCTGTATGTCACCGAATCAATTGATTAAAATATGTTTACTGTTTATATTCTTTAGTTATACTGTAGTTATACAGATTCAATTATCAACCTTTATACCGTAACGATTTTTTTTCTTATTTTATTGACATTTTAGCGCGTGAGTATATTATATACACACTACACACACACACACACACACACACACAGACACTCATACTATATAGCAGGGGTCGGGAACCTTTTTGTCTGACAGAGCCATGGATACCACATATTTTGAAAAGTAATTCTGTGAGAGCCATACATTATGTTTAAAACTAAAAATTCAAGTAAATGTGTGCATTTTGTGTAATTTCAACACTAAAAGTACAATAATTATAAATGTCTCTGAATTCTTCTGATGCTGAGCTGCAGTAGACTTTAGCTCATTTGTAGAATGAAGTATTGATATGCCATTAATATGTAGATCAAAAAGTCTAAAAAAACATTTTTTAAATAATCGAACATTTGTCTGCGAGCCAGGTGCAGCCATCAAAAGAGCCACATCTGGCTCGCGAGCCATGGGTTCCCGACCCCTCCTATATAGTATACTATAGTATAGGTCTACTATTGTCTATAACTTGTTATAAATTTAGGCCTAATATTTATATTGGCCCCAAAATATTTGCATTCATTTTTTCGATTAGCCCTTTTTTTTTTAAGTTGTAACATGAGAGTGCCGATATTACGTAGCTTTTATTACTACTACTAATCACCAACAATATTAGTTGGCACATTATTGTGTTAATAATAATAAAAAATTTAATCACAATTCTATCTTGCCAATGAAATTGTTCAATGCGGTCAATACTAACATATATACGCTTTCTTGTGCTTTTTTTTTAAACCATTCATTTTAAATACAATAAGGTTATGCCTTCGTTTAAAGTTTAAAGCACACTGCTGTGTGTTCATTTCCATGCCCTCTATAATTATAAATTCTAGTCTATATTATTATTACTTATTCTTCCAGTTAAGCAAGCTAACGTGATTATTATTTTGAGTTATGATAATTTACACTAATGTCGTTATAACAATGTTATTAATCATAACTAGTGCCTCGTTTTCGATGCATTGTCGGCAGTGTTAAGCCCCCCTTTCCCACCCCTTCATGCCCCGCTGGCATATTTTGGTGCGTGTTTCTATAACTTCTCTTGCGTTATATCACCACTAAGCAAAATCTTTTGCGCCCCCCCCCCTCTCCCTCACCACCACCCTCATTCCTCCTGAACTTGCCCGTTTCTGTTCTCGCACTCAGCTCCCAGGCACACACACACACGTTCAACAGATGGGCGTCTGCACGACTGTAGGTCCTTGTGTAAAACCGACATGTGTGTGCTGATGTGTGTGTTGTGCGACCTAGCCTCTACGATGGTGGGGATAGGATGTTAGGCTGGTGTCAGCATGTGGCTGCTACACACCACAGCCCATTACTGCCCAGAGGGGTCCATCAGTTCATTCATCCACTTATGATGTAAAAATGACCTCCTTTTCAAAGACACGATGTAGATCAAGTACCTATGAGGTAATAACATTTCCCCGCTGACAGGACTTAGGGGCTTCCCGCCCCCTTCCTCCAAAACCAAATCCAATTTCATATAACAACAAACACAAACACGTACATTAATAAAAGAACTAGACTACTCCGTACTTTTATCATTTTTTACTTTTCCCCTTACGGAAAGTCACAGAACATTTGTGAAATTAGAAACACTATTACTGTGTACATCAGATAAAGAAACAGTTGTTTTTTTCAACTGTTATAATAAAACTAAGGAATAAAAAAAACACTAAAACAATAAGTTTCGTTGTTGTTTTTTTTTTTGGCACTTTGTGGGCATACTATTTGGGACAGACGATTTTGGCATCTCATCGTCGTTTCAAAGAACAGTAGTAGTATAGTGTTCTGGGATGGTGAAGAAAAAAAAACGACAACGGCTTTATGCTCCTAAAACTTAAATCCTTAAATCACATCATTCTTGATTTGATTTATGGAACTGAGTGTAGACATGTAGGCTATATGTATTGTACAATTTCCTCTTTAATGTTTGTAATAATCTAATAATAATACATATCAACATTAACTGATACCGTTGTCTCATTCCTCCACACCCTCCTTGTTTTGTTTCGCTTTCGAGAAAGGCGGGTTTCGTATTCAATTTTTCAATTATTTCTCGCCTACAAACAAGTTTTCTTTTGCCGTAACGACCTTACAACCAAAATAGGATCAATATCGAAACACATTGCGTCTACCAGTAATAGCAAAACCCACTAAGGCTACTGATTCCTATTCCAATGAACATAAACATGTATACACAGTATAGAGAATAGACTACTAGCACACTTTCAGTTGTTGTTGTTTTTTTGCTATAGTTTCTGTTTCAGGCCCTACGTTCCTTTTTAGGTCTATCAAAAATAGTTTATTGGCAAAAACAATAACTGATTCTTGCGTGGAAGTTTTCTATCGTCTTCATAATTGAAAAGAATTGAAAATAACGTCTGTATTGTATTCTATAGTTGTACTCTTACCCTAATGGCGGTATTGCGTGAAAGTGTGGCCTTAAATCAAGCCTCCTTTTATTTATATTTCATTGCAACCCGATTGTAAAAGTTTTAGCTTTAACGTCTGGGTGGGCTGACCTGGTTGGTGAGTTTATATATTATAAATGTTACCAATGGTATTGTGGGGGGGGGGGGCGTGGAAAAAAAGGGGGGGGGGAATAGAGAGTGAATGTTTTATCCATAACGTTGTAATCAAGACATCTTGACGTTATTGGTATTTTGAAAAAATAGAAACAATGTCTATACGAGTAAAATTTTGTGTGTGTGTGTGCAAACAAGTCTTCTTTTAGTGTGTTCAATTGAAAAAACAACACATACTTATTAAATGGCCCCTCTAATCATGATTTTTTCTTAACCTATTACATAATTAAATATATCATGCTCAATTTAAATCGTACATGATCTTTGGGAATGTGATGACCTTTTATCCAATATTCAATGGTTGTAAACAATGAATGTCGACGTATGATGTGAACAGGACACTATTGACGTTCTATGATAAAAGCTAGTTTTTAGTACCTTTGGTATCTCGACCAACTCATTGTTCACCCATACACCTATATCGTGCTTAGGGCACTTCTATTTTCTTTCTTGGTCATCAATAGGGTTTACCTGTTCCCTCTATTGAATGGTCAACTGGGTTTACCTGTTCCCTCTATTGAATGGTCAACTGGGTTTACCTGTTCCCTCTATTGAATGGTCAACTGGGTTTACCTGTTCCCTCTATTGAATGGTCAACTGGGTTAACCTGTTCCCTCTATTGAATGGTCAACTGTGTCTACCCGTTCACTCTATTGAATGGTCAACTGGGTTTACCCGTTCACTCTATTGAATGGTCATCAACCGGGTTTACCTGTTCACACCACCTTTTTTATTTCACATTTCAACTAGACTATGGTCATGTCGTGCACCTTACAGCCAGTGCAGGTTTCAGAGGTGTGGAGAAGACGGAGCACCTCTCATTAGAGATGATCCAGTTGTACACAATTAATGTGTTACGTCCAATCAATAAACACACAACAGATCCCAGGTCCTTGCGAATAAATAAACTCTATTTTTCTTGATTTACGCGCTTACATCGATTTGAGTACAAGCCGTAGACGCTTGGTGAATAACCCTGTTGTAAGAAATAGCCAGATGGAGTGATGAATACGCTGGATACAATTATTAGTATCAAGCAGCTAATTGGACTGTTCTTGATGGTCCAATTAAAACCCAAACTCATTGAAAACGTTGATATATTATATATAAAAAATTGTGTCGTTAGAGACAATATATCAAAAGATGACATTATTTGTGTCACACAAAACCATGAATGTTACAGTGGTTTTATTTTTATTTTGTACTCGTGAATGTGTGCAAAGCGCGAGTGTGTTGACAAGTGTATTAGGTTGTTTAGTCGAGGGCTGACATCCTTTGTTTTGGCATCTCCTAATTTCCATAACTGCTTTTTATTTTATAATAAAAATATATCAGTGGCTCTTTGGTTAAGCGGATGTTCGTGCAGCTGTGTGTTTTGAACATGTTCTAATGTTTTTCGGGTTAATATTTCATGGCGTCCGTAGCTACGCGTCCTTCTCTAGTACGTCTGTTAGGTTCGTATTCATTTGGTCGGATGGTGTGTTATTTCTTAGTTCCGTTGGTGTTTAAATACCTCATCATTTACAAGGACAACTTTCTTTACAAACTAGTAACTAAGCTTTATTCAGAACGGGTGCAACCAAGAACAGCAACTCAATGTGGGTATCTATACCGATGCCTTTAAGGATTCCTTCCCCTTCACCCCACATTGTTGTAAGCATTACCATGTTTCATTTTTTTAAAATATATATTGTTTTTCTCTCCAAAACAAATTAACTAGTAACTAGTCTATCATTAGCAATGAGCGTATGTCTGGCGTTGTAATTTGTTAACAGATTTAAAAAAAAAAGAAAAAAAGAATCTAGACTCTATATGTAATACGGTATATTAACTCTGATGATTTTCATTTAACGTCACTTGCTTTAAGGATCAATATTTTAATGAGAATAATATCTTTTTTTATATTTTGCATGTTGATGGTGACACGTAGGCTAAATCTAGTTCTTTTGTTAACAAACTAATGGTGGGAAAATTATCCAATTAATATATTTTACGTTTATATTACATGCATATGTTTGTAAAATCTGATAATGTATTTTTGTAAAGATGTCTATCTAATTATTTGACACAAAAATCTATTGCAGAGTTCTCGTTTTTTAATGAGCTAGTCAATGCTTTAAAAATATCTTTACGAGTAATAATAACTCAATAATTGAAGGGAAAAGACGATTATTCAAAATAGATAGCAATCTTGCATTATTCAATCATTATTAACTTTACATAGTTGAAATTACATTAAAATATTGAAAGCATGTGGCTTAAAAAAATAAAATATTTGATGACCTGGCATAAAAAAACTACAACAGGCCAAGTTTTACTGTTAAGAATATAAGTCGAACAATAAAAATATAAACAACATTTATCATTTAGGTTAATGTATTATGCCAGGAATATGCAAAATTCGGTACTAGTAAAAAGAAAAAAAAGTAATATTAACTAGTCTTCTAAATGTAAACATTTTCATCCTACAGTAAAGCTGCCATTTTTAAAAGCAGTAAACTGGAGGAACACAAGATAAGCCTACGTTTATAAAGATACAGCTTGAAAAAGTTTAAAGATAACGAGAGTGTGGATACACTGTCTACTTGGTGCAACTGCATTTGTCTAAATGAAAGATTTTAGATAGCGTGTCTCTTTCTTTTATAAGTTATCACTGCATCCAATCTATTGTTTATGCCCCCATCTCAAGTAATGCAGAACTAAAAAATAAGATGGATTCTATTTACCAATTACTCACTGTGCTGACGTCATAGAAGGCGCGTGCGCAACTCTTTTTATGGAAACTTTCTTGCCTTTTTGGCGGTTAGCCTCATTTTAAACCTCTTTACAACTTGGCCTACTTATCTTCTTACCCCTTTCTTCCCTTCCAGCCCTCGTTGCGCCCCTCCACAACGTCTATCAAGTTAGGCTGCTTAAGAGATTACACATTCCTCCAACTGACCGGACTTTCCCCCTCTCAGTTCCCTATTCCCCACACAACTTGTAGTTTCTCTCGTCATATTGAAAGACGTTTCCTCTCTCGGTCATTAGGCTCGTTTTTTGAAGGTTTTGTAGATTTGTTCTAAACAAATATTTATCAGCAACAATAATGGGTTTAACTGTTCACTCTATTAAATGGTCATCAACTGGGTAGTAGTAGTAGCAACCTCCTTTTTTTAAGTGGCTTTTATATCTTATAAAAATATTCACATCGATTTTTTTCTTTCGATAATTTTGGTTTTGATCTATCTATATTATTATAGAATATAGATCTAACCTCAAGGAAGCAATGTTATAGCTTACCTAAGTTTTCATTATAATTTTAATCACGGCCTTTATCGTAGTAAGATGCAAAATTCTCTTTCGTATAGAAAGGACGCCTGTATCATATAAATCTACACTAAAAAAAAGAGTTAATATTTTGTTGTTGACGTTGTACGGAGTTGAATTTTAGGAAGGAGGCCTTCACTTGTATCTTTTTCTTTTAAAATACATTATCTTTACAATTTCCATTTATATGTATATATATATATATAGATCTATAACCTTTACAGCATAGCGGTGTAGATTTCTTTTTACAAAACAACAACAAACAAATGCAAATATTAAGAAAACAACCTCAAATATAAAGACCGCTTCCTTTTCACTGCTTTCAAGAGAAATCGCATGAATAATGAACACACGTTATCATCCATCAAGTTATCTTTGACAAAATGATGGAAGAGATGGGCACCGAAATGTAGTGATTATTTCTTAACACATTGACAACAAAAATCATGAGTTTAAAAGTTATATTTCACGTGATAAGTGGCGATAATTAATGTGTTTTCCACTAGTTAGATTCACTATTCCTACAGGTTCAAACAAATAACAAAAAAAAACAGATTATAATTTATTATATTATTATTATCCACGCGAATTGAAAAGAGATAAAAATGTTGTAAGCAAATTAATGATTTCATAACATTTCTCTTTCAATTATAAGCTCGTTATACTTTCTTACTACCGACACAAATTGGACCAATCGGAATTAACAGTCAATTTGCTAACAACCAATCACTGTTGTTCGTTCTCTTCCGACACTTCCCGATACAACGACTCTTTGACTTTCCGGTGGGTGAGGACAAAATCAAAGAGGAGGAGGAGATGGCGGAGGTGGGAAAAAGAAGGAAGGCGGCAAATCAATAAAATGATTGTGTCATTGAAACGCCCCCCCCTCCCATCATTTCCCCCTCAATCCTCCTTATCCGTTTGGTTATTTTCGACATTCATTACACTCTCAAAAAAGTCTTTCCACATTTCTAGATTGCATTTTCCACCCCTTCACCTCAACCCACCCTCCCGGGCACCCCTCCCCAGAATGAGCCCAGGCAAAGATCGCCATGTTCCCGTCTCCCACCCTCCCCTAAAATAAAAAATAAAACAAATAGCCGGTGGTGTGTCCCATAGAATAACGGCTATCTAGAGCGCTTTGAGTGCCCAGTGTGCCAAGGAGTGGCGCATGACCCTGCTTGGGGGCCGTTGCTTTTTGTTCTCTGAAGAGGCGAGCGATTTCTGTTTTTTTTTAAACTTCATAGAGACACAGGGGAAGAAACTCGATATGAAGATTTCAATAAAATGTAGTGATAAGAGATTTAACATGATACGATTATGTTTTTGTGTGTGTGTGTGTGTGCAATCTTATTGACCATGCAAAAATGTGTTCTCGTAAATTTCTAAAAGATAACACTCGGTGGCTATAAACACTCAGTGGCTATAATCCCACTCTGGGATTGCCGAAGCCAGAGTTAAAATGCTTACCGAACGCAGCTCATGAAAAATAAATCGCTCAGATCAGAGGGTGGCTAAACGTACTTGCCAGAGGGCCGCTTCTTGTGTACCCGAAATATCAATATGTGAATCATTATTGAACATCTCTCTCTCTCTCTCTCTCTCTCTATGTATTAATATGTATATTCATTCCCCATCTATCTATTCATCAACCTACTTACTTGCCCGCCTGCCTGTCTCTCTATCTCTCTCTAAATATGTATATTCATTCCACGTCTATCTATTCATCAACCTACTTACTTGCCCGCCTGCCTGTCTCTCTATCTCTCTCTAAATATGTATATTCATTCCCCATCTATCTATTCATCAACCTACTTACTTGCCCGCCTGCCTGTCTCTCTATCCACCCATCTATTTAAGGCGGTGGTGTTTCAGTTATAGAAGACAGTTACAGTTATGCTCTATAAAAGTATGTTACATAAATTTGACAGTGATTCATTGTTTCTCATTTTCTCATCACGTTATTTCTTTTTTTTAAACCGGTATTGGAATGTTGGTTGTAATTATATTGGCAAGAGAATGGAATTGCCTGCAACTCAACTTGGAGAAAGAGAAAATGTGTGTTAGTTAAGAGAGAGAAAAAGAGCGAGAGAAATAAAAGCTAAGAATCCACTGTCTTCAGCCGTCCACATTATTAGTTGACTTTTTCATCTCATCATCCCACGAGAACACAGCCTCTACCACTTCTTCATTGCCCGAGACACTTCTCAAGTCTGTTCATCAACTCATCTATACACACATTTTAACAAAAATACTTTATTTCTTTCACACTATATTTATTGTTATCCCAATATTTTAGTGGACTTTGATTCCATCATTATTTTTTTAATGTTTTTCTTTTCTTGTCTCACATAAAACTTTAAAAAAGTTATTTTGTGTGAAAAAAAATCATTAAAAATACAACAACGTTTAATGGCGGTTAGTGACTGGAATGGAAAGTGAACGGAAGAAAATAGATGCCCATGGAGGGAAAGAGGGGCGCCGTAAATTGAGTCCCAGCGCTGTTTTCCCATGAGCAGCTGGTTGCCATGGTTACCGCATAGAAGCCATTTGTAATTGTGCCAATATTGTGGGGAGGAATGGGTGGGGCTGAAAAAATTCAATGTCTTCGGAGATTAGGGTGGAAGAGTTGGCCAGACAGCTAAAAGAGATGGCCTGGATGGGGTAGTTGGGGTGGGGTAGCTGAATAGCAGTCTGTTGAACCCTCGGCTAGCTTGACCTCCAACTGTTCATATTTATCTATAGTTTATCATCTCACGTCTCCCTTGCATTAAATGTTTCACCACAGTGGTATGAAATAAAACCTTATTCACAACCACACTTTCAATTTGTACACCCCAGTCTCGTGTACCGGTACATCTTGGTGGCGTACTCTCTCGTGTCTTAACTATTTCCATGTCTTGTTTACTGGTGTCAGTATTCATTCACCTGTCTTATTGAATTGTTTGTGTGTATCTTTTATTAACACTAATAACACTACCCCCCTCCCCTCCTGTCTCATGAACGTTTTGTGGTTTCTGGCTCAGCTTTTTCTTGTCACGTGTTGCTACTGCCTGTCTTCAACTACTTGCGGGTGTCTGTTACTACTCCCTTCCTATTTTGTGGTGTCTGCTACAACTCACTTCTACATTCTCCTGTCTTGCATCTATTTGTGGTGTTTCGGTGTCTGTTACTATTCCCTCATATTTCACCAAATCTCCCTGTTATCCAGACGTAATCCCCTTTTCTTTGTGTCTTTGTACTAACACAGGTTTATTTCTCTCACCCAGTGCCATGTACTATCTTATTCATGGCAGCCATTTCCCGATCATTTACGCCTGTCGTTCATATATATTCTACTCCCTTACGTCTATATCTACCCACTGACGTCCATATATATTCTACTCCCTGACGTCTATACCTACTCACTGACATCTATATCTACTCACTGACGTCTCTATGGGGCCCACAAACTATCCCAACAGGCCCCCAGTGTACTACTGACTCCCCTCGCTGTCTGGTCAATTATTATGTCATTTATCAGCGTCGCTCAGGGGGAAAATTGTTTGGATTTTTCGGCGTCTTAGGAAGCCCCCGGTTGGCTGTTTGCTTTCTAGACGTTCAACCCAGTCAGTTCTATTTTTTTTTCCGTGTGGCGTAGCCCTACTTGTTTATGTCCTTTATACAATAGTCCAATTTTGTTTTGCTAAAGCTAAAAACAAAGTGGAAAATCGGTTAATGAAAAAACTCTTGAACCATCAACTACCGACCCTTACTTGTAACCAATTCATTAAATGGGCCCTTTTCTTTATATTTGAAAGGAATGGCGCCCAAGTGATGCTTTTTCATCTATATTTCGCCAAATTCATCCAAGTCCGAAGCTATAAACTACTATAAAGTAAAAAAAACAACAACAACTTTTTCGTCTCTTGTTTACATAGTTTATCATTTTAATTAAAACTGTTACATAAATATCGTCTTCAAAATTAAAAAGTAGGCCCTATATTATAAAATTCATTTGATGTGTACATCACACAATCTACATTGTTGTACATTAAAATGTAAATAGGATGGATAAAAGACGTAGGTCTATAAATACGCGATGACACACCCCACAAATGAAACAACTACACCCCCCCTCACCCCCCCCCCCCAAAAAAAAAATGGTTTTGGTATAAATCCATTGTATGCATTTAGTCATTTTGCTCTTGTCGACCTACAATAAACAACAACAAAATCAGAAATGAACAAAAGCAATGTTATATATAGCGCCTATATTTTAAATGATTTTAGACAATATTGGGAATGTGGGTGTTTTTTTAGGGTAGGGATGGGGGATGTGAACATTTGAAAGAATGTGTTGTCCAGGGCTTAACGTCTATGAGACAATTTTCAGATCAATTTGATGAAGGGAAGTGGTTTTATTTAATTAATTTAATAGGTCGAGTCTGTCGGTGCCAGTCAGCCAGAAAGATTGCAATAAATGATTTAATCAGAGGTGTATGCATCGTCTATGTATTCAAACACAGAATAGTCGAAAAAGATGGAATATATTTGAATGGTTACTCGTGTTTTTGTTTTTTCTTGTGTTTTTTGTTAAAGCCCAACCAATGTTGTTTGTTGTGTTTACTCCAGTCTACACACGAGTTGAGTGCAGACTGGTACTGAACACAACAAGAGTTTTTACTGCGAACGAGCTATGTGCTGGTTTGGTAATCCCTTCCTTCATATACTGTCCCATGTCCATCCTATTTAAACTGTTGACAAAATGTGCAGGGCGCTGTAGCTTTGGTGCTTTGCCCCCCCCCCCCCCCCAGGTCGGCCTCCCACCCTGTGGGTCTATTTGTTCCCGCATCCTGTGCTTGTGGGCAGAAGGATTTGACACGGGAAAAAAAAGGGGAGGGGGGTGAATATTGACAGTGATTAGTTAGTGAACAGTCAACAGCCCACGGCCTGAGGTTTTGACATTTTCAGTAAACCATCATCCTCTCCTTCTCTTGTTTTAAAATACCCTCGTTACTATGTCACACCGACTCGACATTGCCCGTATGTAGCCCACATTCTTTATGTAGACCACTGACTATATTCATCACACCACAAAATTCGTTGTCTGTGTAGCCCACAGTATATATATATATCTCAGTGACTTTAATATAATCCAATGATTGTATGTTATCCACAGACTATGTATAACCCTTCCAACCAACAAACCACTTTAATATAATCCAATGATTGTATGTTATCCACAGACTATGTATAACACTTCCAACCAACAAACCACTTTAATATAACCCAATGATTGTATGTTATCCACAGACTATGTATAACACTTCCAACCAACAAACCACTTTAATATAACCCAATGATTGTATGTTATCCACAGAATATGTATAACACTTCCAACCAACAAACCACTTTAATATAACCCAATGATTGTATGTTATCCACAGACTATGTATAACACTTCCAACCAACAAACCACTTTAATATAACCCAATGATTGTATGTAATCCACAGACTATGTATAACACTTCCAACCAACAAACCACTTTAATATAACCCAATGATTGTATGTAATCCACAGACTATGTATAACACTTCCAACCAACAAACCGAAATCCCGGTTGTGAAAATAAAAATATTACCGGTAGCTTTTTATTTTATTGTGTGTGATATTTCTGCCGAGTAAGGTCAAGGACACCAACCGTTTCATGTTTGTGATTCCGTAGGCCCTCGTGGAATACACGGATTATTCATTAAGATGCAGACAGCTCCCAAAGATGATTACATCAAGGAATCTGTTCAAATCACACCATAAACTGTCCTGTACAATTAATGTCCTTACACTGCTCTTGCTTCAATCGATTTTGTTTGTTTAAAAAAGAAAAAAAGAAGTTATTTTTGTGATACAAGTTTTGTAATGTTGTAAGGCTTTCAATATTTTATATTTTCACACATTTTCTCTGTCTCTCTCTCTCTCTCTGACATGGCGTGTGTGTGTGTGTGTGTGCGCGCGCGTGTGAACGTGTCTGTGTGTGTGTGTGTGTACCCATGCGCCAACTAGTTCATCGCTCATGTAATATGACACTGCCGAGAACGCATAGAATACCATGGCTGCTCTTAGAGATAGATTTATAATGTTTAGTCTCTCGTTCTCTGGCTACACTTGCTCGTAGGCCTTTTATTACTGGCTACATTCATATGTATAATAATGAAGACAACTGGCCAGACTTGCTCGTGTAATACTGGCTGCACGCACTTGTATAAACTTGCTACACTCATACGTATAATACTGGCTGCACTCACTTGTACAATACTGGCTACACTCATACGTAAAATAATGGCTACACTTACTTGTAATATTATGTCGACTTATCTATTTATATATCTATTTAAATTATACATTTAATTTCAACGAAAAGATAGGTAATTATGCCTTGGTATTATTGACAGGTATATATATGATGATAACTTTGTCAAATTGTGACACTGTTATGTAGTGATAAACTGATAACATGCTTGTGCTCTGTCGAATTGTTGTAATCTAGATGGTCTGGTTTAAGAATTAGTTATCATATTATTTATCTTCAATATTATCTGTTTAAAAAAAAGAGTTTAATGTCCAGCCAATGCGTGTAACATATGAAATTGTGTAACAGAGTGAGGGGAGATGGAGTGCTTTTAGTTCAAGACAACTACTAAAGGAAATAAAAATCGTTAGCTCATATATATATTTTTTTACTTCGGTCGTTGATTCCACAAACTCTGCTGGCCCATTTTATACAAGGGAGGGAAAAAAACTGTTTGTCTTGTCGAGATATTTGCAAGGAGCATCCACAGTGTCATCCGACTGTAGTAGCGCGTGCTGCGTCCGCTCCACGTGTGTGTTGTATTGATCTCTTGTTATGGCCCTCGCCACCACCTAAAGGCTCGGAGGAGCGACGGAAGAAGACGAAGACGAGCCGGCGTGTTGAAAAAGCCTCTCGTGGAACGTCAGCCTTTCAAAGCTCGTGGTCTAGGCTCAAGGCGAGAGTTCTTTCTGTGTGTGTTAAAGTTAAAGGGCCGCACAGTGCTCATCTTTCGCCCCCCTCTCCTCCCACCATAAGAAAAACAATGTTTCTAAATTAAAAGATAAAGTATTCGTCCACATAAGATGTTTCTATTAAAAGCCGTCAAATACATTATTCATTTCTGGTCAAATATTCCACCGGTCACATAACTTTCACTCACTCTCGTTTCTTGGCTATTGTAATTATTATTTTTTGTTACTGATTAAATTACAAGGAGATATGTAGATCAGTCGCTGAGCTTCCACGTCGAAGCGCGAGTCGCAGTTTTTGAGACGCCGTCTCCCTCGTGGAGCAAGAGCGGAATGGGGGGGGGGGGAAGAATCGGGTAGGGGGGCCCACCGACTATTGATCTGTTCCTTGGTCTTGGCATCCTCGGCTTATTTTCTTTTTTTTATTCGACCGTGGATGGGGGTGGGCTCTGCGGACCCAGACCACTTGACAGAACGTGGATGAATGCATTATTCCCAGACATTTTGTCCACACCAAGGGTAGAAGTCTGTTTGTGGCCAAAGTGTTTTCTTCTCTTCCTTTTTCTTTTACATGTACAAGACTTGACCAGGTCCGCCAGGGTTTGCCATGTCCGCGCGTGTGCTGCGATTTGTTTTCTGATGCTTTAGTTGGTATTGATTTCCGTGTGGCTAAATTCTCGGTGACCAGTGTCAGTGTAGCTAACAGCGGTTGTTGTTGTTCTTAAATGCACATTATAACTACTAGTGAAGAAAATATTATTTAAAACTTTGATTTCTCACACAGTGCGAAGGACGCTCGAGGGTTTTTAAACTAGTACGAGTATAGTGGAAGTTAAATGGCATCTTTAGAATTTTTTTTTTTTTGTGGGAAACAAATATGATCTTATGATCACGAATTCAATTTAAACTAATGTGCTTTAGTTCTTCTTTTGCTTTCTTTCTTTAATTTTTTTTTGATAAGCGATCTATTTTTACACATTTATATTTTAGCTTATTTTTCAGATTAAGTTAAATAAATCAAGTTACCGTTTTAAATAAACACATTGCAGCAAAAATGTTTTTGTGTGCATTTCAATTTGATATTTCATTGCAAGATTGGCT
Source organism: Anisus vortex (assembly GCA_949126835.1). Lineage (NCBI taxonomy): Eukaryota > Metazoa > Mollusca > Gastropoda > Planorbidae > Anisus > Anisus vortex. The sequence continues at coordinate 24,607,361 of OX421494.1, forward strand.
TTGTTCACATTCGTAAATATGTTTGTTAAAACCGAGGAAACTTGCTACTTATAATTTTTTGTTAAAGTTATTAAGCTTAATAAATACATATATATAATTGTTTATTTAAAAGAAGGATTGAGTATTATGCTAGATGACAAAAAGACGCTGTATTGTCTCTGTAAAGTTATGCACTTGCTTCGTTTGATCGACTTTTTATGGACATTTAAATCTTGCAACTCAAGTCTTTGTTCTCCCCGGCTGACTCTTCCGGATTTTACATTCATCTGCCGGGACAATTAATTTCCACTCGCTGCTTGGCTCCTGTGACATATGACTTGGCCATGATACCGGACATTGGCATTTACTATCGTTTCACCTCTACTGGTCAGTGTTGACCTTCTGCTAGCGGCATACACACAACAGCGCAAACACTCTGCAGCCGTTTGTTTCGGGGAGCCTGAACACAGCCAGCCGTCTGAATGATGATGAAAATGATCGTCAAGGGGGGCCTGCACCCCATACCAGGACTTCCACGCCTCAGACACGATCACCTCCCTTCAATGGGCGGAGTCATCCTGACCAAGGTGATCTGTTTTGACCATATTTGTTGATCTATAAATTATCTATATTGTATACTATTATATATCTGTTGCGTAAATGTCTAAACGTGAACACCCATGCGTCCGACGTTGTGTGTTTCAACCTTGATATCTATACTTTATACCAAATATCGATTTATAGAATATAGCTATGATCAAATTTAAAGCAGCGACCGGCCACGCCGTAGAGAAGTGTAAACGCAGCATTAATCAAGATATAAACTTGAAAGAAAACAATATGAAGAGGTCAAATATATGAGAAAAGTAATGACAACATGTCTGTTGTGTGCCCAAATCTATGGAAAGTATGTAACGGGGTTGACACAAGGAAACACATCTAAATGATTTTGCTGAATTCATGTTTTATTGATCTACTGAAAAAAACGTTAAATTCATTTGTTTAAATAATACGTATTGTCTATTTATTACTCTAGTTTTTTGTAGGCCTACAAAACGAACATTGAGAAAAACGTTAAAAAAACCTGAAGGAAACTGTAATACGTCATTAAGTCAGCTTGCATTTAGTGCATTGGTACATTTTGCATTGTATCTTTTCTGCTACAGACGATCCTTCTAATCAGATTATTGCGACCTACGCTTGTCCGTTATTTGAATCTAGTACTGCATTTTGATCAGTGTTTTAAATGATGTCAAGTTGATGGTTATTTTGGTTTATTCAGGCAATCCATTCCGTGCCCAGGTGCCACTCGGGAAGAAAGAGTACTTTTATGCATTTGTTCTTGCACATGGGTTAAGAAAAGTGTTTTTATCACTACGTTTATCTACGTTTATCTGAGCATTGTAACAGATTGTCTGTGTTGTATTTCTAAATTAGAATTGAATACCTTGTGTACTATTACTACTTTACTCTTTGCCCTTCAGTTCTCTAGTGTTTCTCTAGTGTTTCTATTTCTAGGTTTAGTGATTTAACTATTGTCAGTTGTGAATATTCGCATTAGCATTAACTTGTGTAGCATCTACTTTTGTAGCATCAACTTGTGTAGCATCAACTTGTGTAGCATTAACTTGTGTAGCATCTACTTTTGTAACATCAACTTGTGTAGCATCAACTTGTCTAGCCATGATTTGTTAAAAACTTTCCACAGTTTCACTTTCTCCTCAGACCTCACATCGATTTTCTGTTTGGCTTTCCAGCGGATGAGGCTATGGGAAGGAATTAGTTTTAGCGCCTCCATCTGGCACCCCTTCTGTGTCTTGTGTCTGTCTCTCACTCTGTATTGCTGCTGGTGGTGGTGTGTGTGTGTTGCCTTGTGTGTATTATGACTCACGCCACCCCTTCTTCTTTCTCCACCGAAATAAAGGAAACGTCCAAAGCGCTCCCCTCCATCTGCCCCCAAACACATTTCAAGATAACAGACAAATGCGTAGATTGTTTTTGAACTGAATATAACGTGAACTTGTATAGGCCTACTCTGTGTTCTGTTAGTTAATGAGGTTATTAAACTTGTATACTTAATGTTAATTAATGAGGTTAAACTTGTACACATTCTCCTGATAATGAGTTAAACGTATATACACAATTCTAATTATTAGTTTATTTTTTAGCATATCTTAAATGTTAATAAACGAGCTAAACGTATATACTCAACGTTAAAGAACGAGTAAAACATTGCGTTCTCAATGAGCTAGACTTGTGCAATTACCAGAGAACCATGATGCAAAAATTAAAATGCTTCAATGTAGTTGTATCTTATTGATAATTCCAATACAGGAAAATCAACAAAAAATAATCCCAACTCCTTTACAGCTTATTAGTAAAACGTTTGTTGAATGTATCGGGCCCATTAAATGAAAATATATTGTTGTAGCAATACGTTAATTTGATGTGAAAAATATATAGTGCAAGTATTATTATTCGAAATGGAAAATAACCAGAACTAGTAAACTGTAATTGAAACTTGTCTGCAGAATAGCCGGCATAGATGTGTGACCTTTATATAGTGGTGATCGGCGAATCGTTTATTCAATATACTTTTATAAGAAATTAGTTTTAGCTGCAGCAACTGATTGCTTTGAAACTGGAGAGATGAGTACACCAGGAAGGCGTTGGTGTGACAATTTTGTATTTGCATTGTCCAATCACACGATGCGAAGTCCCGTTTGTAAAATGTCACACTTACCCCGTCGATAGAATATCCCTTAGCATTACTAGTCATGACCAAAAAAACACAACTGGGTGTAGGGGTAGACTTGAGTGTATTAGTTTAGCCCGAAATACTCCCCTGATAAATTATATGTAATTAGACTTAAATGTCATTCGTCTTACTGGGGCTAGGGAAATTATAGCTCATTAATTCTACACGTCTGCCCTACCCCATCTATTTTACCCCCCCCCCCCCCATCCCACCTTCCACCCCGCACATATGTGTCACCCTTTGTTAGTCAAATAGTTAATGCACCACCATAAGTGCTCTATGAAAAAATGTCCCACACAATGCTTGACTGGACTTAACAAAAGGCCTGTTACCATCAAAACAATTAATAAGATTCACTCAACACACACACAAAACTTCTAAAAAAAAACACATAAAAGCCACATAATGCACAACTGTAAGCGTTTTTAGAAGAAAAAACAACAACCGCTATGTATCATTGCCCGGCGACATGGTCTGGCTCTCTAGTGGTAAAATCGTATCTGCTGTCTCCCACAGCTGTTGTAGAAAGCCCGCTGTTATTGAAACTGAATCTGTAGACCTTTTTACTATACGCCAAGAAAGTGACCAATGCTGTTTTGATGGGGAAATGTGTGTGTCTGTGTAAGGTTTGGGGGGGGGGGAATAATTGATGATAATTTAGAATGATTACATCCTATCCTAAACCAGAACTGTGAGGGGTGAGTACCAGCATATGAACTCAAATGCCAACCTCAAATCTGGTTTAGTCACACGTACAAACGTTTACTGTTAGGTTAGGTTTAGTAATTCTTGCTGTGCCGGTACTTGATAACTTAGTAAGCTCGAGGATCACAACAATGTGGGTAAGTTGAACATCTAATATGATCAATGTACGGATGCGAGGTTGAGTATTCATTAATTCATATCAAATATTTGTTATCAACTTCCTGGCTCATGTCTTTAATATTATAAACAGTAAACAAAAATCTAAGCAAAATTAGAGTTTGGATTTTAAACGTTTTATTGATAAAAGCCTGTAAACAATGTTGAACTTTCTTTATGTAAGGCTTTAGAATGGAAGCCTGCCATGTATCTATTGTAATTAATTGAAATCATAACTAACTATCATGCGTGTTTAAATTAAGTGTTTTCCGATCTTTTTCCGATTTAACATCACTTCCTTCTTCTCCTCCTTGTAAAACTCCTTTAGCTCTAAGACACTTGACTAAAGACCTACATGCACAGTTTCAAATTGCCCACAATACTACAAGTCAACAGAATGTACTATAGCTCAGAAACATCCTGACTAAAATTCCATAATTTTATTTTGTATATATCTAAGTAAGCTAAGAAAATGTCGAATGTCAAAATATATCTGCTCTGTGTAATAACTATCGCTTGATAAGTTTGAGAAAATGAAACTCAACTCTAATATCTTCACTATGTTCATTAACATGTATACTGTATGTTCTCCTCAGCACGTGGTCCAGAACCAGATGACCCCAACGTATACCTACCCACAGGCGGCCAGTCTTGAGGAGTACCACCAGGTAGTTGCTAGTCAGGCTGCGGCCGCCGCCGGTTCTGCAGCCACCCTTGCAGGGATGCAGGGCGTTGCAGTTTCGGCCATCACATCGGAACCCAGTGGTCAAACAATATACACAACTACCCCCGTGACATCGAATGGCGCGGCAGCTGACCAACAGGCGGTGAGTGTACAATTAGCCAGCCTTATTATGTCCACTTCTAAAAAAAAACTCACATTACATACTCTAAAAAAACAACTCACAAAAGTATTGTTTTAAAATCGTCTTTGAAGAATCCCAATATAAAGTTCTACTAAATATTTTCATTGGTCTTCTCTTTAAACTTATAAAAATGTAAAATTTAAAATATAATTGTTTTGTGTTTAAAACAATATATTTTTACCGCTATCACAATATCTTCCAAAATTGTAAAATGTATGCATGATTGGTTTTTATATCTCCTCATCCCCATGAAGTAGCTTTATTGTTGAATACTACTCTCTAGTTGTGTGCACTGATTGAGGAATGAAAAGTTTGCATGCTGCTGCAATCTTTTTTTATGATTTTATTTTTACATGCCCCCACCCACTCTCCTTCCCACAACTTTTTTTCTCACTTTTTCTGTTCTTGCCTTTTGTTGTCCACAGTGAAATTCTCTTTCCCATTACAATGCTGTTAATAAAAAAATAAAATAAAGTGATAACAATACAGTATTGATCTATTTCAAAGGTTAAAATAATTATAACTTGCACTGTTTCTGTGGTTTAAGGTTTTACAGTGAAGGATAGATCAAATTTTGAAATGGAACGACCTCACCCACAAATCTCTTTATTTTTACAAGAGTAAAATAATTGGATTGGACGCTTAAGCTTGATTTTACACCATGTCCTTCAATGAAAGCCAAATTTATGTTTTTAAATTGCGAGCTGTAATCGAGTTATCAATCATAAATTCAATGCGTTTATTGGGTTTGACCGTTCATTTTAATATTGCCAATATTATATAGTAATGCAGTTTGATATTGAACCAGACAAAATATTTGAATGAAAAATCTTACTCTTAATAGTTGACAAAGTTTTATTATTATTAGGAATAATTTTACATCCGAATATTATATGATGAGCTCGACATAATTAGGTGTTATTGTCATGTCCAGAAATATTTTGAAATCGTTCTGAAAAGAAATAATTGACTCTGGTTAGGTAAGGGGGTGAAGTAGAATATGTAATCATTTGAAAAGATGCAGGGTTTATTTGTTTACACACTTGATACCCCTTGATAGAACATTTTAATTCAGTACTAAAAAATTTTTTTTTACAAATATTTTGATAATGTTTGAAAGAGATGTAATTATTTAGTAAGGAAACATTGCAATTCAATAAATTAAGTTATTTTTTACCCTAACGAAGATTCAATTAAAAGGGGCCATTATTTAAAATTTCTTCTTGATAAGTTTAAGTAGCATAAACAGGTTTCATACTGGTTGGGAAAGTCTGTGAAAGTTTTGCAAAGCCTAGATCTATTGTTTTTCAAGGATGGGGAAAGTTTGTGAAAAGTTAACCAAAGTGTGGGAATTTCTCTAAAATTTATATTTACCTTATGTTGTTAAGTCCTAATTGATTCCTATCAGTGATAACTCCACATAGGCAATTATTTTTTTTCCGCGATTTTTTCATTAACTCTTTCTAAAAGTTCTTAGTAATTGAAAAAATCCACAAAAAGATCAATTTTGACTAACTACGGTATTATAGCCTACACTACCAGATTATGTGGAAGAAATGTACACATACCAGTAGACTAACCTATTTAATAATTTGTGAATTTTTTGTAACGTTAAGGAAATATTATTATGTTCGTATTTATACTTAGATCTATTATTTTTTAATAATTTTATGTTAGACAAAATCGTTATCACCAGGTATTGGATAACTCTAAGCCTGTATCTCTAGTTTACCTCCCGAATTTTGACATAGCCTAATAAAAGATAAATTGCAAGCTATTTAGCTTGCTTATATAATTTAGCTTGCTTATACAATTTAGCTTGCTTATACAATTTAGCTTGTGGAATAGGGAAAAAAGGGAGGTGTGTTATAGTTCTAACCATTTGTAAGAAAAACAAAATAGCAGGCGGGACACAGGTTGATTTTTTTTTTCACAATGTTTAAAATTCAGACTAGTAAAAGTTGGTTATTTGAAGTAAATTATAGTGAAAATAAAAAATGTACATTTACAATAACAAGAGAAACCTCGCTAAAAATAAATGAATGTTAAGTTTCCACAAATTTCCAGACTGTGTACACCTTGTCATCCTCAAAATATTGCTACTGTCTTGAGTCTTGATTAGTTCTAGCAGTTTAGTTAACTTTCCACTTCACTCATTTGTTTGCCTCAATTTAATTTGTTTTTGTTGGACACTCCACTTTTATTTTGTTTTGTGTTGCTTTCACTCACTGTGTACTGTATAATGACCTGATTGTGTATCATATCTGTTTGACATATGATTGTAATAACAATATAAAGTATAACTGTAAAGGCTCTTTTTTAGTATTGTTATGTCCATATCCTCAGGGATAACACTTTTAAAAAAGCTAGTTAAATTCAAGGTTTCTTATTTAATATATTTACAAAAAGAAAAATGTTCTAATACCTTATAAAATCATTCATATTTTCATTTAAAAAAAACAAAACAACAATAAAGCAATCATATAGAGTTTAAAATTAAACAAACAAAACAAAAACAACTTTAAAGTATAATATATCACTTATCCCTTCTAGGCATACTATACTCATGGGCTATTGTCGTGTTTCTATTTGTCTTCTGGTGTTCTGTTCTAGTTAGAAAAAAATAGGAAAAACAAACCAAAATATCTTTTGTCAGTGCTGGCCAAGATATACCGGTATATATAATTAATATTATAAGCATAAACACTGAAAAATATAAAAACAATGACTTAAACTTATATCATGTTTAAATGTGTTTTAATACAAAACTGCTATATCTGAATTGGCCTTAATTATCAAATTTGAATTTGTTAAGTAAAATGGTTTTAAAATGATACACAAAATGATTTGAAAACCATGCTCAATTGAATAAAGCATGCTTAGTTTAATTAGAGAAAAAAAAAGGTAGGGGCCTACATATCCACACATCATGCATCACATTGCAAGACAATATAAATGTTTAGCAAGCGCATTATTTGTCTTTTTTTTTTTACAAAGCTATTTTAACAAGTGAGGGTCATAACACATAATTTCAGTAAAAAAGCTTACAGTTGATATTATTGAAAAATTTGGAGAAAGCATGCATTGATTATGAGCTAGCCTGGCTATACATTACTTGTGCATTATATTATTGTATACTATTGGTGGATGATACTACCTTGATACTAACTTATTATATTTTGTGTTATTTAATTAATATTGCATGCATTGTTTTGGTCATCATATTTAGAACATTGGTACATTTTTTTTGCATTTTAAAAAGTGTTTTAAAGTAAAATAATAGTATTGCAAGCAATAAATAAATTCCAATAATATATCATTGGCTTCTTTTTGGAGGATAAAAAACAAGAAAAAAATCCACAACAGCACCAGTTTATTTAATAATTAATAATGACACTATTTTAAACTGTATTAATATAGTATTTATTATGAATAAGATCTCAGCCAGTTATAAAATAGTCTTTGGGAAAAGAAAAGAAGATTTACTAGATGGATTGAAATAGAAATGTATTACTACTGTCTGGTTGTCACTGTACTGTCAGTACTAGTGCAGTGACAGAAATTGGTTGCCAACTTATATTTTACCAATACAAATTTTCTGTGTGTGTTGTAGTCAATGTCCTAATATTTGAATCTCTTCAGTTCCTGAGAGAGGCACAAAAAAGCCTCTGGCTGAGGGACCTGAAAGCAGTGTCCGAGGTTTGCATCAGTATACAAATCAAGTTTTGCTTGGGTGTCTCTTGCTTTTTAATGTGTGTAATCTAATACATGCTTGCTTTATACTATTAGTGTCACAGCCTGCCACTTTGATCCAATATTAATATTAAGATAGTTTTTGATAGCTAAAGTCAATAGCCAACATTTTTTACTACTTTTACAATAAATTATAAAATAAATTTTAAAGTCAATATAGTCTATAAATACCGATCCTATACTAAATGTTTAAAGTTGGAAAAATATATGTAAAAAAAATGAAGTTGGCAGATGGCAGTGCTGCATTATTTGAAACAACTCTCTATGGGTTAACTGTGACAGTTTTCATCTATTTATATTTTTTTTGTTTAGTAGATTTTGCTGTGTTTTGTCTTTTTAGCTTTTTCTAACACATTATAATCCTCCTTCCACCTACCTCCACCCTCAACATAGGGCTCCTTTTTTTTCGTTTTGATATTATATTGTGTCGTGAAATTTTAAAAGACTTTTTTGTTCTTTATCTTTAGCAGAGGTACATTTAGCTGTAATTAAGAGTCTTGTTTTGTGTCATCAATGGTGACAGCAGCCATTGAATTCTTTCTAACACTTCCAGGCATCTCTGGTCTTTAACATTAAAAGAATACTTTACAATCTTAAAAAAAAATCAGAGGGTAATCTAAAATCTAAAAATATAAACTATTTTTTGTTGATATTTAAAAAAAAATGTATATTAATATTTAACAAATTTCCTCCCGGTTAGAAAAAAATAAACATCACAAACTATACTCATTTTATTCAACAATTAACATATGCATAATGACTTCATGCTTTAAAATTATTGCATAATGGTAAAAAAAAAGGTTCAGATTTTTCTAATCATTTCACTGACAAAATGAAAGCTTAAGTCTTATTTATCCTGGGATAATATAATTTTAATCACAGTTTTTCTTTGACTTGTAAAAAACGTCCTCAATTCAATGGTAGAGTTCTAACTGTTGCTAGATTCTCTTCAGTAACCTTTTTGTTATGAATGGATTTCTGTTGCATTAGCCTAATATTGCTTTTGGTTTGGTTTTTAGTTTGTGATATAAGTTTGTGATGTGTAATTATAAAATGTGATTTCATTGCTTCAAAGGAAACTAACCACTAAGTGTATGTTAAATATTTCATGATCTAATGTCCATACACCTTATAAATAGGCTAATTTTATGTTTTAGCATTAACTATATCAGACACTGTGCTTGATTTTTTATTACTGAAATAATTTCTAAATTTTAATTTCTTTTTCAACAGTTTTTTTTTTTTAATTTGAATAAAAAGAAAAAAAAAATTAAAATCTAAATGAGATCTACTTCATTACAAATGTATCATAGCAAACAAATATTTGATTATGATAATTAAATGTTATAATTTTTTTATAGTCTTCCAAATGTACTAACAATTAATCTTATTTACATTATTACTACAGACAGAACTTCAGTCATCAGAGGGAGACGTCACTTCCATACCACCAACTAGTGGTGCCATTTCTCCAAATACAGGCCCAAAGAGGCTGCATGTTTCCAACATACCATTCAGGTTTAGAGAGGCAGATCTGAGACAGTTGTTAGGGGTTTGTATTTACTGTCACAATATATTATAGCATTATGTTTATAATTATAACAGTTTCTTTTGATACCATATTTGTAACTGGTAAATACATGGGTCTTGTGAAATCATTTTATTTTTTTAACGACTATCTCTGATAGCTATAAAGAACAATGCAGTGATTTACAGAGAGGCTATTAGATCTATGTATGACTTAGCTCACTTGAAACTATACAATAATCCTTAACCCTCATTATTTTACATCACCCCAGGCTTGTTTCTAAAAAAATAATCCGAAACAAGATTGCTCTTCTTTGGCCCAGTAATGCTGTCTTTGTACAATTAATGTAGTTGTTTTGCCAATTAATGCTTTCTTTGTACAATTAATGCTATTTTTTGGCCAATAAATGTTGTAGTATCCCTCAAACTGGAGACTCTAAGAATGATATCCCAATTCCTTTTACTCTCATCTTTAAGCTCTGTCATCTATTAGTGGATGCTCAACCCTCATTTCTGCTTTCTAATAGTTTCGACAGGTCATGGATAGGTCAATACAATAACTATACCTAATTTTAATGAGATTGTTTTATGCTTGAATGGAATATCTATTTGGAGTTTTCTTGTACTCTTTTGCATGCTTCAAAATATTGCTGCAGTCTGCATAGATGACCTAATACTATATAGTGTCAACTTTTTAGCCTAGCCAATCAATATGTTTGACTCTAAGGGTGGTGTGCCTATCATATGGCACATAGCAAATTACAATGATAGAGATGATGCAAAAACAAGTAATGTAATTACATATATATGTAATATCACTGACTGATTTAATATTTTTTTTAACAATATTTTTCTTATAAATTTTTTTCTCTTATTTTTTTTCAGCAATTTGGAACAATATTAGATGTGGAAATCATTTTTAATGAGCGGGGATCAAAAGTGAGTATTTTTTAGTACAATTTAAATGATAAGCTCATTCAGTTTCTTTTTTAAAGTAATTTATAATGACATAACAGCAAACTTATGATTATATAAGACAAAAAAAAATTTGATAAAGTATAAACCCCATTGGTGACCGAAAAAACTTACTTGAAGTTTCCAAGTTTCAAAAATAATAAAAATTTGCAAATATGAAAAAACTATAAATATGATATTTACATTTGTTTTGTGTCATAAATTTGCTGTTTTAAAGAGCTATGATTGGTCTTCATCTGAAATAGCACAAAATGAATTTTTTATAAATGAAATTTTGTAGAACATATAAGAAGAAAATGCTTAGGTTTTCATATAGACCTATCTTTCTCTTAAAAATGCTTTCGTTCCTCATACATTATTTAGTTAAAAAATTGTATGAGGAACGCAAATGTATAATATAATACAGAATGAAGGCATTTAAAAAAAATTGAAATACCATACATACCCCATACAGGTCGCACCAGTGGATAGGGTTATCCAAGTTCTCATTTTTACTTGACTCCCAGATTGGTTGCACCCTATTGTTTTGGAAGCTGTTTTTTTTTATTTCTCATAAACTCATATTTTTTTAAACATAAAAGTTACAAAATATTTACCTTAATTAGGAAATTTTCTTTATAAATAGTAAACAATTATGCCTAAGGTAAATATAAACAAATAAAGGCAGCATTTTATTTATTTTATCAACCAATCAACCAAACCAGTATTTGAAAGGTTTTGAACCAGTAGTTGAAAGGTTTTGGAATGCATCCCTTTCTACATCACAGTCCCAATTCGAGTTCTTTTGAATGGGCAGTGCCTCACTCTGTGGAGGAATCCTAAAAAAGAAGTTGCAGAAACATTTTAAGACTTTCATTTTTAACTAGAATTTTTTAAAACCACCCTTGGCCTCAAACTCCATGACTGAAATGTGTAATTGATTGGAAGTGTAAAGACATGTTTAAGTTTCGCATCATGGTGCGGTTTTCTTGGAATATTAAAAACTTCCTTAGTAAGCTTTAGACTATATGCTAGTCATCGTCCTATAGCTTAAAGTTGTGAGGGGGGGGGAATTTTAAACTTTTACAAGTTTACCTATATGCTATATTCATTTTCAATTCTTGCCATATCATAATTTGTAATTAATACTAAAAATGCCTCCTTAGCATAGTATAAGTTAACTCTACGCTGTAGCGCTACTTCACCGGTCCTATGATCAGTTCGGTCTTAAGGGTTCTTTACTACACTACAGCAATACAAAATCAGTTCAAAAAAGAAGCGGGAGGTCTGCAAACCAATGCTTAAATTGCTAATTGAATGGGACCAATTTTTTGCTCCATGGTAAGAAAAAATTGGTCAATGGGCTTTAAAAATTAATAAAATGTATGCCTATGCATATTCTACTAATTCTGCACCACTACAGTTATCAGTATGGGTGATAGTTGCAACATTAAGACAGAGAAGTGCTGTTTTCAAACTTATTTTACAACAGTGTCAATTAGATGGGTCGCACCCCTTATTTACAAAAAATATTGGTAAAAAATGTGTGACTTGTGTGCAAGTATATATGGTATTTCAATATAAATTTGTAGTTTTGAAAAAGATTTAAAAAAAAAACTTTTTTTCTGAAAAAGAATTTTATTGTTAGATATGTATGGATTAAATTTTATATAAAAATTAAATCATTGCTAAGGAAAATCCTTTATGTCATTCAAGACTATAGCTATTGACTTTTAATTATTTTTAATGCTCCAAGTATAATTTTTCAAACACCTTTACAAGAGTGTTTTCAGTTTTCCTGATTTTGATAAAGGTATTTTGTAATTGAAATTGTTATAGCTTCCATTCAATACAAAGTTCTGAATAGAGCCTAAATTAAATAAGAAAGGATTCTGATCCTTTAAACTGTGTCTTTTGTGGATGAAATAAAGGACTATGGCATACATTTATTTGCATCATTTTATTTTCATTATGTACTCTATTGGTTCAGTGGTTCACAACCAATTTTTGCACATCAGTTAATGTGTTAGTAGGCAGCTGTCGATCTTAGAGTCAAGGAACTAGACAGATAATACATTTGTCCCATCCATGGCCTTATATCGTCATAATTATGATAAAATGGTCCTAGCCGTACCCTTATACCATGATAAATTTGTCCTAGCCATGCCCTCATACCATAATAAAGTTGTCCCAACCTTGCCCTTATATCCAAAAAATATTGACCCAGCCATGTCTTATATCATAATAATAATAAATTTGTCCCATCCTTGACCTTACATCATAATAAATTATCCCAGCAATGCCCTTATATCATAATAAATTTGTCCCAACCATGCCATAATATCATAATAAATTTGTCCCAGCCATGCCCTCTATATCACAATAAATTTGTCCCAGCCATGCCCTCTAAATCATAATAAATTCTCCCAGCCATGCCCTCTATATCGCAATAAATTTGTCCCAGTCATGCCCTCTATATCACAATAAATTTGTCCCAGCCATGCCTTCTATATCATAATAAATTCTCCCAGCCATGCTTTATATCATAATAAATTTGTCCCAGCCATGCCCTCTATATCGCAATAAATTTGTCCCAGCCATGCCCTCTATATCGCAATAAATTTGTCCCAGTCATGCCCTCTATATCACAATAAATTTTTCCCAGCCATGCCTTCTATATCATAATAAATTCTCCCAGCCATGCTTTATATCATAATAAATTTGTCCCAGCCATGCCCTCTATATAGCAATAAATTTGTCCCAGTCATGCCCTCTATATCACAATAAATTTGTCCCAGCCATGCCCTGCATAATTTTGTTCTCAAGAGCAATTGAATGTAAATGCAATAGGCCAGCATATTAGTAATACCTTAGTTATCTTTTATAAATTAGCTTACAATTCACCATTGTCAGTGAATTGGCCTTTGGTTTTGGACCACTGAAATAAAAAAAATCATTTTGTTAATTGCATTATTAAAATGTATGTTTTTTTACAAATAATTTACATAGTACATTTCATTAAAAAGTTCTTCATGGATCCAAACATAATAAAAATTTCATTGTTCAATCCATTCATACCACTTTCTTCACACATCACACAATATGCTTGCTCTTTACTAAACAAAGATTGAAACCCCCAAAGAAGTTTGCTTACCATAATTGGTATTTGAATCAGCTAATGCTATCTTCTGATTAACAACTTGTGAATGCACATCCCAACTGACAGAATGTGCTTCTACTAGATGAGAATTAACCATCCATTAGTCTTCTTTTAGGTTTAGAATCAAACAAATCTTGTGTCCCTTTGAAATTTAAATGAAGTAAATTTTAGGCTATTAAAAAATTGAAGTAGATTTCTTTATGTTTATTTTTTACTTTTTGTCTTGTGTGTCCATCTGAGAAAGTAATGTCTAACCAAACTAAAAATGTGATTTCTTGGTATGCTGCTTGAGTGTCTTGTTCTATTCTGTAGAAAAACAATGTTCAATGTTACTTCATGTGTCTGGAATGATCTATACTGGGCGAATAACTTAATTGATGTCTGCATCTCAACAATGAATTAATAAAGACTTGATTTGTTAGTGAAAGCTGTAGAAAAGTACTAATAATAGAACCCCCTCATCTCTATACTTTGTAATTCAGTATTTGACTTATTTCATTGCATGACTGATATTTCCAAGGCAATGAAAGATAACAAAGAGAAAATCAGCCAACAAATTATTGTTCCAAATTAATATCTTAAAAAGAAAGAAATATATAAAAGACAAATAAACAAAAATTTATTAAGGAAGTATAATTTGATTTTTTTTTTTGTCGTTTTATTAATAAATTAGGAATAATGAATATTAATATGTAATATTTACATATAATTGGACTATAAAAAGTATGAAAATACAATTTACCAGTAATTCTTTGTTGCAATATATTGCACACTTGTCTTAAGGCCATTATAACTTAGTGTCATTCTAAACAAAAAAAAAACAAAAGTAATCTATTAAACTGTGTTGATTTTTGTTCATGATAGTCACAGTCTCATATGGAAACTCTTGTTAATTTCTAGACCCAGTACTAGGTGCATCAATGTGAGAAACTTATGAAGTACCCCCTCCATACATTTACTGTGTGGTAATGATTTCTTACTGTTTGAACACCAAATATTTTTTTTATCTTCTCTAAAACTAATCTTGTTAGTTGTGTTGATGATGTCAGAAATATTGACTACTAGCTGTTACTAGGAATGAATTGCTAAATGTTAACTTAACAAAAAATAACAACAGTATGTACAAGATGTGCCCAGTGGCATGGAAGCATGTCGCTTAGACCAGTAAGCATGTTGTATTAATTTTACCTTGCTCATGTCACAATACAGTATTCAGGAACTCAACTAGGAGACCAAAGTTTCATTATTTTTTTTGCCATAAAAATTTGACAAAAGTGTTCTTTATTTTTGTGCTGATAGAAACTAAAATACTAAACCCAACTTTTAGTGATTAGCATGGATTTTAAAACAAAACAAAAACAATTTCATGTTTTTTTTTTATCTCCCAGTTCATAACAAAAGTTTTTTTTCAGAACAGCCTATCATATTTTATGATACAATTTGATAAATAATTTTTGTTACAATCTAGAAATTTTAAAAAATTTATTTTCCAATTTCTTTTTACTTTTATTGTTATAAAACAGCAGTGACTTTTGACAGTACTGGAGACAATTTGCTTTTTGTTTCAATTTTTAAATGTGACAGAAAACTATTTGACTATCATGTTAATTAATGTTTCATTGCACGTTTAATGCATGCTCCTTGTTTTCCTTATGCATGCAGGGATTCGGTTTCGTAACTTTCGCAAATAGCGGTGATGCCGACAGAGCACGTGAGAAATTGAACGGCACTGTGGTTGAGGGACGAAAGATTGAGGTGCCTGCATGTTTCTTTACATTTTTGTGCTAGCACAAGTGAAATCAATGCTAAGTATATTATCAATGTGTTGCAGTATGGAGAAATGCCTGTTATCATTTTTTTACCCTTTTTATAGAATCACCTTCTATTTTGTCTTTGATGGCTACATACATGTTGTATCAAAATGATAAAATAATATCACATATAGATTACCTCCCTTTTCTGTTCAATGTTGAAACTGTTCCTGTCTTGTTATTTCTGTGCAGTAATGAAAAACAATAATTCTAGATTTTCATACTTTTTTGTTTGGCACAAACTGCAAATGAAACCATAAATTATTATCAAGCTATTACTTCACACCTTTATTTTTTCTCCCTCTCTAATGTAACTCAGGGAGAGGACCAACCTGGCACATAAGGCCATCCTAGGAAGGCCAAGTATCATGTTTTGTTGTGCATTTTTATATGTGCAATGCTCCCAAAATGCCCAGCTCCTTTGATTGCACGCCATGGCAATATTTTCAAAGTTTCTTCTTCATTTTGTAGATATTTGTGCATTATTCTTTCGGTGTATATGGCATTTCTTTATGCTGTAAGTTTTTTTTTTTTTAAATTACTGCCAGTTTTTTATTACTAAATTTTTTTATAGTTTTTTTTTTTACATCATTAAAATTAACATGCTAGCAAACATTGACCTAATTAACTGCAGCAGAAAGGTTCCATTTTAGCTCTTTTAATTTTCACTAGTGAAGTAATTTGTATGGGAACCTGGAGACAGCTGATTTCAAAGGGTAGGTTCTTCAAAAATATCTAATATTGTACTGTAAAAAAAATATTCAGGAAGCCAAGGAAAGAAACTAATTAATAGGAAAAAAGGCGGTAGATGAATGGGCCAATTGTAAAATCTAAATCAGATAGTACAGAGTTCTCAGGGAATTGAAATAGTATTGTAGTAAAATAGGAGTCAGGAGTTATTGTACTTATTAAAATAAATAAAGAGATAAATTAGAGTAATATTTTTTCATTGTAGTATTAAATACATTTTATGAGTAAATTTAACCTGATGCCATCAAGTATGTTATGAGATGATTAAAAACTTTTTTTAAATGCAACATTTTTGAGATCTTGTAAAATGTTTAATGTCAAAAAGAAAATTTATATTGGAATTTTCATCATAACATACTTGAGATTGTGCAAAAATTTAAATTAAAAAAAAAAGTATTGTGATAATTGAAATAATATTTGTCTCAAAACCTTAACCAGAAGAGATTTTCCATTTCCCACTTGACAAAAATTTATTTGTTTTACTAAAGAAGAAAATCTTAAAATCTATTAACTCCCAGCATATTCTTCATTGTCAAAAAGTAAAGACTCTTGTAAAGTTTGTTTATCAGGCCCTTCTTGTTAAGGTTTTAACCATACTGCATTTTGATTGGCATTTGATTTTGACCCAAACATGATTCTGTGCTAGGTTAACAATGCAACTGCACGGGTCATGACCAAAAAGGTGCCCGCCCCCACACTGTCTACCGGTAAGATATCAACCCACTTTCCATATTAACTTTATAAGTGGTCTTTTTTTTTTCTTATCATGTTCAATTTGTTTGAGGTTAGTTATATTCGTAGAAGATAATAATCTTTATAGTTTAATAGTTATTTCCTGATGAGAAGAGTACACATATTAAAGAAATGGTGCTCTCCATTGTTTAGTTTGATGACTTCATAAAATCAGCTGTCATTTCGGGTTATATTATTTTTTGGATTGAGCCTTTTTTTGTTTCTTATAGTGAAAGAAAAGTTTGAACATTCATTCATCTTTTATTTAATAGTACATCAAGTAGGCCCATATTATAGTGGTTACTTATGTTCAGTTTATGACAATGTCATTCACTGACAAGACAAATCTAGTTTTTGAAAAGTGAAAGCAGGAGGAGAAGTTGAAAGGAGGAGGTGGGGGGGGAGAATTTCTTTTTTTGCACATATATATTACAATGCATTTTGGTTCTAGTAAATTTACTGGCCTGCCTCATTGTGTTTTTTGTCTCTCTTTTTAAATGAGAGATATAATTAACCCAAAACAACAATCTCTTTACATATGTTCAGAAGCAGAGCATGACTCTTTAATTTCAATTTTTCTTATTTTAAAGCAAATGAATGATGAACGTACTCATATTAGGAACTGTTTGAAATTTCTTACTGATAAAATAAGCTTTTTGCTTCTTAAAAATGTTTTTTATTTTATTTGTACCCTTCATGAACATCATGTCCTGCATAGTGAAGTTTGCATTGACCAAGCTGGACTAGCCACTGGGCCTCTTTTTTTTTGTCAATAATAATTTTTGTGAGAGTTTTTGCTCAATGTTGGTGAAATAACACAGAGGTTAAAGTAGGCTTAGATGGAATGGTGGATGATCGGTTTAGGCTTGAGTTTAAGCATTTGATTGCACCATTATTTCCTTGATGGGTGTAGAATGAATAATCGAATGAGCTACACTGGACTACGTTGTGCAAATTTAATATTACAATGTATACTGACTTTATTTTTTTTTTTGGTTACAATCTCGATTTGAGACAAATGTTAGTAGGTGTTTATTGATTAATTATGTTCTTTGTGTATTATTTGCATGCATTTTGACTAGGAAGCCTTTTGCATTTAGATACAGTTACTGCCGCTGCACTCAGGGGTGTGGCTCTGACAAGAGGGAGAGCGGCTGCTGCCGTAGCAGCCAGAAGTCTTGGTGGAGTCTACACCGCTGCCGCGGCTGCAGCGGGTTTGCGGCACCCTACTCCTATAGCTGCACCAGCTACGGCTATTCCATATGCTACGTAAGTAAATGTAGGGGATATAAATATGGGTAATATACAGCTGTTTTAAATGAAGTATTTTTGTAACATTGATACAAAAATAAATAAACTTCCAAACATTTACACTTTTTTTTTAGATTTATAGCCTACAGACTTTTTTTAAAGAATAATCTTAATGTGATATATAAAAGTATAAAACTCTCTGTCTCCTTAGATTAACTAAAATAAACCTGTCTTTTAAGATTTAATCATAAATTAATATTAATATTTTTGAAGTTTGAACTTTAAAGAAATAGTTCTTTCATACAATATTATTTTAGTGCATAGAGAAAATTTTCTTTCATATATTTATTTTCAGTGTATACCAGGACCCATTCCTGGCTTATGATGCTGCTGGTAGAGGCTATCAGGTTAGAGAAACAATTGTTCATTCTATTTATAAAATTGTATGTTTCTTAGTATATATTTATTACACACATTTTTTTACATGGAAATGTCTCTTGCATTTACTGTATGTGTTTACTTTGTATCAGCTGGTGACCAGCCAACCCTATGCTGCTGCGGCCGCGGCTGCTGCGGCTGGTGCTTACCCGGCTGGAGCCGCAAGATATGCTTTCCCTGCTGCTGCCATGGCTACACCAGTCACATACACAACTGCTGCAAGGTTGGTTTTTGTTTTACCTCTTTTTCAATCATATAGATTTGTCAGTATTAGTATGATTATAGTGATAATAACTGAAATCTTTACTGCTGTGTTTCAAAAGCCATTTTATTAATGCGTACACATTTGGTTTTCTTTCTATACACTAGTTATGGCAGAGAATTTGCTGCTGAACCCTACATTGGACACAGCATTGGCCCAGTAGCTGGTTATGGGGTAGGTCAAACTATCATGTTTTAACTGTTAGCTCAAAATTATCATTTTCTTCTTAATAGAATGTATTCCTAGAACTGCAAGCCATCTCTTTTTTTTAAAATACCCTTTTTCTTGAATAGACAAAAACTTAGTCTCTCAATAAGCAAGTAAAAATTCAGGGGTAGACAAATCCCAAGAACCCTTGTCTTCCTGGAGCAAGAAAAATGATGTTTCAATGCCACAACTGCTTTTGTGGACATTTGCTTCAGAATGGGTCAGGGCTCTGTGTACCCCTCTAAAAGACATAATAAATTGTGCTTATTTTTCTTATAGGCAACTGTACAAGACATGAACAATGTATTTGTTTACTTCTAGGCTACAGTGTACAGAGGTGGTTATCAAAGGTTTGCACCATACTAGCATTACTCTTAACAATTCTCACTGATATATATACTGTTGAAAATCAAGCATTATATGTGGAGGGAAATGGTACGCAGAAAAAGGACTTGGGGTAGCCACAGTTTGACCTCTTCTTAGCCAGCGAGGACTACTGCACGTCACACACACAAAACAAAAAGCTACAATAATTCTTGAGTATGAGACTTTCATTTTGAATGTAGTTGTTTTTTTTTAGATAATTATTTAAAACCTATGCCACTTGTACAAATATACTGTAGTATTTTATTTGTCTTCTTATCAACTTTTTGTCCACCAATACATACATGTAGACATAGTGCCATTTTCTCTAGTGAATTTAAAGTGTTTCCATGTATACAGTTCAATTATATTGGCAAAGAAAACTGTCAAGAACACAAAAGGGTTATCATTAATATTTTTTGTTTGTTGTTCACTATTATATTGGTGAGGAAAAAAATCTTATTCATCCAATTAATACTCACAATCTGAAAGCTTTATTTTGAGCAATGAAATCTAGTCATATTTTGTTGTATTCTCCATGTATTCTATTTGATCTTCTCCTGTCTGTTCCATAATGGCAAAGCAGTTGTAGTCTAGTTGATGTGACTTTATTCTGAGTGTTTCAAACTTTCAGTGTCCCTTTTCAATTTCGGACATGTGTTGTGTGTTTTTGTGTTAAATGAGGAGTGAGACTTGAAAGCTTTACTTACACATTGCTGTCCAGGTGCTGTCATGTCTTGAGTTGTAGCTTTAAAAGACTATAGTTCACTTTTAAGTATTCTCTTATTTCCTGATTATAAGATTCTATGACATTCAAGTTACATGGAATTCTATTATCCTCAATTTAACATCTGCTTGCAGAGGGAAACATTCATCTACAATACTAAAAAGATGAGAAAAAAAAATCATTTTTTGGCAGAGGATTGGCTATAGAATGTTTCTAATAAAAAAAAAATAGAATTCACATAAAGTGTTTGTGTTAAAGACTTGTGTATAGAATAATTAATCACATTTGAATAATCATTCTTCAGTGTTTAAAACCTGACGTAGGCATCAGTATTGGCATTTGTCTTGACATTTGTACACTTTCCTGGCAATGTTGATTGAACTGCTTAGTTGAATTTATTGTTGACTACCAACACTCAAAACTTCCAGCTCTTCCCCTACATTATTCATTAGAAAACTGTATAAAGTCTGCCAGTAAAAGTATTCTTTTCATTTGTATATTAAATGCATTTCTATTTTCAATATTTTCTCCATTGACATATATATATACATTGTATGACATCTATCTCTATATATATACATATATATATAACATTTTTTTGAAGTATGTAACTATATTATGTTAAAACACCATACACCTACAATTTAAGAGTTTTTGTTATTCTATGATTTGAAAGATTTTTTTGTTTTGTTATTATATGCTACCGTATACAGATTGAATGATGATATGCTTGTTAGAAAGATTATTTAATTTGAATGTATATTTCATGTGTTCTTCTGTCTTAGATATTTCATTGACCCGAGCATATAGTTTCCTCTTAGAGTGATTATAGTTGAAAGACAAATGGGGAGATTGAATATTATGATCTTTGCCAAAATGAAACCAATAGTTTAAATTAAATGTGAACATTTCTACAAATTAACTTTATCAACTCTGTCACTGATAGATGAAAAGTAACCCAATACATTTTTTTTTTCTGGCAAAATCATAAATATTTGAAACTTTATCAGCTTTGTATTAAAGAAATAAATGCTTTAAACTTGCCAAAATCGTTCTTGCCGCCTATTTCTTTTTGCCACTTACTAATGGACCAGTCAGAACCACTTTCTTCAGTATGGATTAAACAATTTTATTGTAGTTCTTGAGTAATTTGCATTTAAAGTCAGTTATTGTGCACGAACTAGTTTTAGAAACAAGTTCAATTTTACTTTATAGAAAAAAGTTTAACATTTTACCAAGGTTTTTTTTAAACAATTTTATTGTAAAGGTTTTTGTTTAGTGTAAATAAGTGAAAAAGTGTCTTTTAATGTTTTTAAAATATTCTCCATGTGACTTTGTCTGTTTATGAATTGTATTGTTTATTGTTTATGTGACTAACGTTTGCAAATATGTAAACAAACCAAATCAAAATGTACCATGGAGCTCAAAGCTCTTTCTTCCTTATTCAAATAATGTTGTAAGATTTGCACCACATTCATTTGCTTTTAAATTGGGTTAAGCTTTTTTTTTAAAGATTTTTTTTAGAAGAAATGTTTTTAATGAAATAATTACTAAGTATCCTTTACAAAGAGTAGGGATTAATCAATGTTCTAATTGGTAAAGTTTGTGAATCAGACAATCGAAGAGGCAATGTTGACATTTATATTCAGTTTCAATGCCACGAAAATGTAAAAATGAGCCTTTCATTAAAAACGTTATAGTTATATGTTAAATATTTACAGTAGTCAACTTTTTAATTTATTTTCTGTGGTGCTAAGTAGAATAGATGTGCTAAGTGCTGTGTGCACAATCTGAAGTGTTTTATTGTAAGATCACTTCACATGTGTTTGATCCAGTCCACCTAAATCTAGTCTTCTATACATACCAACTAGATTGTTATATAGACTTGCAATATACCTCAACATATTGTGTGCTTCTGTGGTTGATAGTTTGAAAAGGAAGGACATTGACAATAACAAAAAAAACAATATTTTTCTTTGTTTTTTTTTTATTGTAGCATTTATGCTTGAGGCTGTCTAGTAGCTACCAACCCCTTTTCAAAGTAACTATTTAGTCAATAAATTTAGTACAGTCATGATATTACTATACCAAACAATGCAGAAGGCTTGTGTGCACCATTTTATAAAAACATTTTTTGTTTTGTTTTTTTACTTTTGAGTAAAGAATGGTGGAGTCTAGTTTGCAGTTCTCCACTGGGGTAAACCTCACAAATTTAAAGGTAACTTTTGTATGATATTGTGATATAAGTAAGCAATTTTACGGTCATAGAACCAAAGAAATGTTATGGTTTTTTTTTTCCTTCACATATGTATGTTATCGAATGTTTTGTTTAATTTTCAACTCTTCAAACATTTCATGGTGATCAGTTCCATGTCCACACTTAGAGTTGTACCATGTTGTACCGTTTGGATATCTTTTCATTTTTCTTAAGATTACTTGTCCCTGTTCAGTAGTCATTAGCTATACACGCGTTTGAAAAAAAAGTAGACACACAAACACACACAAAGAATGTGTGCATTTCAATTAGAATTTGTACATATATTTTTTTAATGTCTGGGACCATACTTTTGAAGCTGTAAGGTAAAAATAAAAAATACAGTTTACAGTTAGCTCCCCTCCACCCTCTCCAGACAGGTCATTATGGACACAGTCATGTGTGCACTCAGCCTCCCTCCCCTACACAGGTCACTAAACTCATTCAGTCCTGTACACTCCCCCATCCCCAGGGCAGGCTATCATTAGCTCATTCAATCATGTGTACAACTCCAAAGTACCAATTGTTCATGTCAGCATTGTACTAGTAATGATCTTACTTGTAGTTTTTTTTTTTCAAACTTTGATGTTTGTCACTTTTATAATTCACTTTTATTTGTACAATTTTGTTTCTAAATTGTGCAACAAGTCAAGTGTGACATTTTGTTGTTAAACATTTTTTTTTTCAACTACACTTGTTTGATCTGAATTTTTTATTTCTTCAAATATTTTGTTTTTCTTCAACATTTCTCAGCCCCTTAAGGTTTGCACTAAAACTTCGTTAATGAAACATTTCTTTTTTTTTTTAAACTTTATTATCATTTTCAGAAATTGCTTGAAATTAATTACTCAGTTATGATTGTTTATAATTTTTTTTTATGTTTAAAACCTCAATGTACTGAGAAATTGCAAGAAAAAGAAAACTGCTAAACAGTATTTACTAAGTTATTAACCAAAAAAAAAACCTGTCCAATATTTTCAAGTTGTTATATTTTTCTTTACAGCTGCAGTAAAAATGTCATTTTTTTAAATGTATATCCAAACAAAAGTAACAAAAAAAATCAAATGATTGTCTTCCATGATATTTTGTCAAGAGTTGTCATGTTTATTATAAAGATAACATCAGAAACGACAAAATGTGTGTGTGTTTAGTTCTTTTTTTTTATCACTAACTTCTTTAAGCTTGAAACTTACTTCATTCAATGTCTCAATGAAGGAGAAATGGCGTTTTAGAAAGTGATCAAATAACAAAAATAGTGATTTAACATTTACTTCAATACTATTTGCCTGGTCAGTTTGTTTGTCTTTTGTTGTTTAGTTTTTGTATTTTGTTGTGTTTTTTCTTTTTTAAGAATGCTTTTTACTGATGATGATTTTGTTGTGCTTTACTTTATACCTGCATGACCTTTCAACTTTGGCTTCTGGTTTGTAAAAGGTTAATTTTTTTATCTTCCTGTTTGAAACAGCTGCCCAATAATTCTTCCTTTTATATATAAAAACAAACATGTGCTGACAAAGTAAATATTGTGTTTAGTTGTTTTTCTTTTTCTAATCATACACTTACACTGAGTCCTGCAGTTTTTGCTTGAGTAGAAAACTTTATAAATGAATGCAGTAGAGCCAAACATTTGTGTGTGTTTAAATTTTTTTGTAAAGCATGATTTGTACTGATTGTTTTACTAACATTCACTCCAGGAACTAAAAACTGAAAGACAAAAGTTGGCTAGAAACACATAAAGAAATGCATGCTGGGTATTAGGCAACACAGCTGTTCTTGCCATTCAATTTGGACTTTTTACTCATTACAAAATAATCTTTGATATTGTTTATATTAATTAGTGTACTTGTATCATGTTTTTTTTCTCTAAATGTTAATGACATGCATTTTTTTTTTACATAATCTATTTGGACTTAAATGAAACATGAGTATTGAAATTTAACTATTGAATGCTTTTATTTGTATGTTTATATTTCTTGATTAACATTGCATTGCATGTTTTAAAAAAAAACAATCTTCTTATATAAAAAACAACTCCCCCCCCCAGCTGTCTATATTTCTCTATGTAAAGGTAGGCCTAGTGCTGTACTGTATGATTGTCCACTAAGTAGATAACAGTATAATCTAGTACAAGTAGCTAATGTAAGTCTTGTATCCAAGTATGGCTATTCACTTACAAGTCCTTTGCTCTTTATTATTATTTCACTTCTTTCTTTTTTTTTTGGCTTTTGTGGAAATCTTCCTTTAGTAAAAAAATAAATCAAGTCAAACAATTTGTTTCTTTTTGCTATGCATAGTTCTTTATTTTTGTCTTACTGGTTATTCATGAGAACTGACCTGTATCTAGCAAAAAATAAAATAAAATAATCTTATCTTACTGCTAATAATTCAACTTTTCCCGGTTGTTACACCAAAACTCAAGGGAGACAAAACTTGTCATTACAAAACGTTGAAACTTGAATTCCAGACATGAGGATATAGTTTGTATATTATATCTTCACCCGGTAGAAATGGTTGTCGTAACCCATTTGATTGTACACAAATGAAGGCCACTGGAAAAGTTGTAAATTAGTCAAGAGAAGATAATTTCATTAATCAGGTCATTGTGTGGGCGCATGTTGAGGTTTCTCTCCCTTCACGTCATTTTTTTTTTGCATGTTTCTTGTCAATGAAGTGCATGAAAACTAATTGTAAAAATAGGAAAAAAACACATTTGTTTTGTATAACAAGCTCACTCGTAAGTACCGGTAGTTATGTTTGATTGAAAAGAAAAAAAAAACCTGCTTGTGACACAAAAAACAAGTGAATACTGTATGTCACAAGAGGAAAACGAAGTTCTTGAACAAAATTGCTTCATACTTCATGTTGCAAAGCATGCCAGCTACACTAACAAATATAGCATTCACCCCTTGGGCGTTTGCAAATATTTTTCCAGGGTGGGGGAAGGGGCAATTCTTATACTACAAGTTAAGACATTTATAATTATAATTTGAACGTTTCCTGTGGGAAAAAAAAGGGGGGGGGGGGAAGCAAACCTCCAATTTTCAATAAACTACAACAAATAAAGTAAGGAAGTTGCATTAACTTTACCCATTGTGTTCTTTTTGGACCCCCTCATAAAGTCACCAAGTTTATAAGTGGAAAAATACAAGAAAGAAAGAATGGCTTTTTCTAGTATGGAACTATCTATAACTTATATTTTATCTTAACACCACAAACACTTGTGTTGATAACGCAGATTCCCGGTACCAACTTGATTTTTGTACATACCAATAAGCCTACCACACAAAGGGTAGTTTAAAGTTTAAGTATTTTACTTTACTAACTTATAGGGAAATACTTTAAGTTAGGCTTACTACAGGTAAGCAAATATTCAGATAGATTTATAAAAAATCTTCTTACACTTACCTTCCGTAAATTTGACCGTTAGTTATTTGTCGGGAAAAGTTTGCCATTTCTAAACCAACGCGTAGGCAAGTCTAAGTAAAGCAAAAGCATACATGGTATTCCTCTCCTGTCTTGAACTTAAATGTTCTTGAAACTTCAAAGGATGATATGTTACCAAGAAATTCTAATTTTAACCACGAAGCTCCAACTCTAAGGTTACCGTATATGGTGAGTGAGCCGAAGATGACATTTCTGTAAGATCAAATCGTGTGGTCACCACAATGCCCAGTCCCGTTTCCTTTCCCAAATTTGACTACTCTGGTACACCTAACAGTAAATGTTAACGAGTTAATGCGAATGATTTCGTACGGTGGTAATGAAATCGTATGTTTGAGCTGAATTTAAATAATATCTCTACACGAAAGCTTAGTCTCCACCATTAGCCTAAAGTTAAAGCTTACTCCTAAATTTAGCTCTATCCATGTTATTATCTTTCGTTCAAAGTACCGGTAATAGTAATAGATATATTATTTTATATGCTACCGGTACTATTAGAAATACTTGTTGTCTAAAGTCTAAATAGCCTAACATTGCAAAAATAACTAATGATCGCTTAGACTATAATACTATAATTAGTATAATTATAAATCAATTCTACTGTCGGTACCGCTGTCACCAACAATTAAAATTCATATTATAGCATATTATCAGGAGGTGCCTATCGACCTACAAAAAAAATATTTATATTTTATTTTTTTGGAGCATAATTTCAATTACGGTACCTGGTATTAACATTTTTATTATCAATAAAATTAATAGTAAATCCAACGCTAATATTACTACTACTAATAATAATTTTAGTTTAGGCCACACAAGTAATGTGGAAACGGGTTTTTGTTGTCGGTGTGTTATAGTAACTTAGGCTATACGGTCGTGTTAACATATTGGCCTTGATATCTATAGTCTTACATTTTCAGGCGACAACAATACAACAACAAGTCCTTGTAAACGTTACCGGGTAACCAAGAGAACACCTTATGGTAACACACCTCAAGCGATGTAAACTGTACCGGGTAACCAAAAGAACACCTTATGGTAACACACCTCAAGCGATGTAAACTGTACCGGGTAACCAAAAGAACACCTTATGGTAACACACCTCAAGCGATGTAAACTGTACCGGGTAACCAAAAGAACACCTTATGGTAACACACCTCAAGCGATGTAAACTGTACCGGGTAACCAAAAGAACACCTTATGGTAACACACCTCAAGCGATGCAAACTGTACCGGGTAACCAAGAGAACACCTTATGGTAACACACCTCAAGCGATGTAAACTGTACCGGGTAACCAAGAGAACACCTTATGGTAACACACCTCAAGCGATGTAAACTGTACCGGGTAACCAAGAGAACACCTTATGGTAACACACCTCAAGCGATGTAAACTGTACCGGGTAACCAAGAGAACACCTTATGGTAACACACCTCAAGCGATGTAAACTGTACCGGGTAACCAAAAGAACACCTTATGGTAACACACCTCAAGCGATGTAAACTGTACCGGGTAACCAAAAGAACACCTTATGGTAACACACCTCAAGCGATGTAAACTGTACCGGGTAACCAAGAGAACACCTTATGGTAACACACCTCAAGCGATGTACAAGCATGGTTTTACCTTATTGACTTTAACGCCCCCCACCTCCCTCCGGAAGAAAATTTGATTTAGATCCTCACGAAGACTACATTGTTGCTACCGTAATTCGTTTAGCATTATCACCACTTACCTAGATAAAGATACAAGTTGTTGTTACAGTTACAGCGTGTGCCATTCAGTGCACATTAAATTTAAATATAAGTATAAGCTTAAGTATAGTCAGGAGTCTTGTTGGTTTTTTTTTTTTTTTTTTTTTACGAAAAGAAATATACAAGGGTACCGGTACCATTCATCGTGTACTAACTAATGTTGTAAATAGACTTATCGGCACTCTTTTTTTTTCTTCTTCCCGAGTTGCTTTTGGGTGAGGGATGGGCTGTCTTAAAATACAAGGCTAGACTTTCAAAGATGCAGACCTTTATGGGTATGACGTATCAGATAACGTGTCAAATATGCAGACATTTATGGGTATGACGTATCAGAAGACGTGTCAAATATGCAGACATTTATGGGTATGACGTATCAGATAACGTGTCAAATATGCAGACATTTATGGGTATGACGTATCAGAAGACGTGCCTGTAAATTTTAAGATACTGGGTGATAGAAAAAAACAAAAGCGCATTCGGTTGTCATAAATAAAATATTACTGATAGTACAGATATGTATCAGCAGAAGCGTAACGTTATATTCATACATTATCATTAGTTTACGTTAAAAACAAATACAGATCGGAGATGGAGTAAGTGAATTAGGGCAAATCCAACACAAGGAACATTGGAGCAGAGCTGTTTGAAAAAAAAAAGTTGCCCGGTGTCGGATTCGACTTAAATTAATTGTGCTCGACCTCATCATTCAAACTTATTAACTAGTACTAATACCGGTATATAGTAAAAAAAAAATCACAATTGAATTAGGCTACCCGGTAGGTACACAGAAAGCAGATTTAGAGTAATCATATGCACGACCTTAAGCTCCAGGGCCCATTTGCAATATATAAGGGATGCTTATATTATAAATTATAATCATTGGGGAACAGAATTAAGATCCCGTGCTGAATACCGGTAGCGGGATAGCCTATATTATGACGTCGACATTGATGGCAAGCAAAACATCAACACCCCAAAAAAAAAGACACGATTAAAATACATGCTGTGGCGTAGCCCTGATTGCGGAGCGGAAAAGGAAATGTGGGGGGGGGGGGGGGGCAAAGGTGCATAATAGTATTAGTATTAATAAGCGGAGATAGGGGGGGGGGGGGATAGTATAAAATGTGTGTGTGTGTGTGGGGGGGGTGTGCGAATATTACAAGGTGAGGAATTAGTGCATGCACAATTACAAATTAAATATGGGAATCGAATTCAAAACCGAAAGCTACTTGGGGGCGATCCGAACTCTGATTCTGATGGTGACCGGACAAAGTCACCGAACCGAACGAACATATCGCAAACCTATAAGTTATAAGAACCTAAAATATTTTGTAGCCCGTCGCTAGCAAATCTTATAGGCTACTAGTGTCATTTTTTTTTTTTTTACTAGAGATGCGTGGTTGATCAAAAATACTTTAAACAAGAACTAGTCAACCCAATGAGAATATATTATAGACTACATATATATAAAATAAAGTTTTCAATACTCATTAATCTATTATAAAAAAAATAGTAGCAATATCACTAACAAATATTTTGAAAAGCAAGCTACTTATATAATATATATGCGCGAATGCACTAAAATAAACGAAACAAAGTTACATTTATTATCATAGCACACCAGAGTTTGTACAACTAAATCAAATCGATTAAAATATTAGTTGCAGTACCGGTACCGTGTATTGTTTTTTTTATCCCAAAGAATCAGTTCAGTAAGTGTACACAACTTAATCATAAAAATAATGCTTTACTTTTGTTCCTATTATAATGTTTGTCATTGACCATTTTACTTATAGTAGACATTTTCAAAAATATCAGTGTAGAGTGTAGACTATAGCAGGTAGGCCGGCTGGTCCTATTGTCAACTTGTCAACCGAATCGTCGCGGGTTCTATACCTGCCGCTGACCGATCCCTGCCGCCCTGCAGTAGTTTTGGGCCTAGTGGACGTAATAATCTTCTATCTAGAAGGAACGTCTATAAAACTTATAAAACTTATAATAAACTTACAAGGTGACGGCAACCTATGTAACGTGTACGGTACCAGACTTGGCACGCAGAACGATTTTCAGTTGACACGAGATACCTCCAAGTAGATTTTTTAAAATATGCAAGTCAAAATAGTCAAAACAACGTAAGTCAGCATAAATAATGGGTGCTACGTGGCGAACTACATGGGAATCACACTGGACTTTGACTGTTTGTATGCAAAGCTCTCATCATTGAACCTGCGATCTGTGATTGAATCTATTGTCCCCTTTAGAAGAAAGTGATACAGAGTATATGTAAAGTCTTGGATAGATTCGTTTCTTGTCTGAAAGCGATTAAAGTGTATAGGCCTATTAATAAAAAAAACATTTACGGTATTAAATGAGAAGAACTGACTGTTGAATCAGATGTTTTTAAATGACACATTGACACATTTCAAAGAGCTGAACTTGCATTTACAAGGACGGGGTCGAAAAGCACTAAAGTGTTGGACCACTGGAATGGATTTGCATTGAAACTGGACATATATTTATAATCTTGCCGTGAAATCAATTTCAAAACATTTAACTATTGCCTTAATTTAAGTCAAAGTAAGATAGATGAGCGTTTTCAGAAGTAAATTGAAGCATTCAATGCGGAGTTTTCTAAACAAAGGCAAGACTTTCAAATTCATGGACCCATGTTTCCATACCACATCAAGCCTTACTGGCTTGATCTTGTTACACATTTCTTATACCGGTATCTGGATCTTATTATAGTGGAGGGATATTGGAATTTTTAAAATTTTAAACATCCGAAAAACGGGCATCGAAATTTGACGATTTGCGGGAAAATCTGAAAGGAATAGATGCTTAGGAAAGTTTGTCGTCAACTGCAGGGCGTTCGCTTTTAGTTTGATTTACACTAGTGAACATATTTTATCGCACATGAAAGCTGTTTTAAGCATTCCAAGAGGTCACTTAAACTTGACCACTCAGAAGTGACTAAAGATGTACCTTACATTAAACAATTAGCGAAGAGCATTGAAGGAAAAGGAGCTCATTAATTCATTCATGCTAATTACACCAAAAAAGTTTTTATGCTCATCTTTCTTAATTAAGCATAAATATAATTATTTCTAAAACAATTTTGTTTATTTTATTACCGGTATTGTAATAAATATCAGGCTTATACTATGTAATTGTTGAGATTATTAAGGTTTTTAAAAAATAAACTCCTTAAATCCACTTTATTAATGCAGAAATTGTTTATTTACAACGTGAATTAATTTTTCACATCTAATTACATATAACATGTTGAAAAAAAAAGCGCATAATGCTGAATTTGTATAAAGAAATAATAATTTATAAGTAACACTAGTTACGGTATATAAAAAATATTAACTCGTTTGCACTGATCTAAGCTTATAAAAAGAATGGATTAGGCACAGAAGTAACATCATTGAAGAAATGTACGCCATTTTGTTTCTACTGTCACTGATCAATATATATAATTACCATGAGTTTGTTTATTTATTTAGATGTTTGTTTGTGCTCTATAGTCTTCTAAGCCGTTTGACTAATCGGGTTAAAAATTAGATGTATAAATTGGAAACGTCCTCCAAAACAAATGTTTATTTTGTCAACAATATTGCTTAATTCGTTAATTTTTTTTTAAATAAACTTAAACCTATTGGTAATGGTAATGGTAATTTATATAGCGCTTCTATCCATGCTATTTTACCGTACTAATTACCGTATGTTAAGGTTATAAAACGGGCGCCATTTCTGAATTATGTCCCTTTGACATGCTTTCATTTTTTTGTGTGTTTCGGGACAGGGTTTTCCCGTACTGCGATACCGGTATTAATTTTTTTTTATTGTTTGGTATTTGTTTTCTTTATTTTCCTTTTGATATTATTGTAAGTTTTTTATTATTAATAAAAAGTCAGAAGCTTGACATCAACAATTCATAATGCATATTGTGTAAAATGGCAGCAACATAGATTCCGTTCTGATCTATTTATAGATCAGAGGCGCAGTAAGTTTTAGACACAATTTTGTTTATATCGATAAGTGCGGTGGAAATTATTAGATTTCCCTGTCTTCACTTTGCTCAAACCAATTTATTAAGAAGGCGCAATCCATTCTTTTTATAGATAAGTGCTTGTTTGGCATCACTAGCTTAAAATTTTTCGAGAATTTAATTAAAGGGAAATAATTAACCCGTTTTTTTTTTGTTTTTTTTGCGTTATTGCTAATATGTTTCTTTAAAAAAACAATGGCTTACAATTTAAACTCTTAAAACGATAAAACTATAAAAGATAGTTGAAAATTGTCTAAATATTTTATGACAAAAGAATTTATATATGTACATTTTTAAACATCACATTAACTACACTGTCAGTATGATTACTACTTATCTATTCCGCTTAACCGCACTCGTACGACAAATTTCCATGGATGCTGAGTCTGTGAAGTGTTAAAAATATATTAGCAAAAATCTCAGTTATGCTGAGTCATTGCTGAGATCAAACTAAAAAAGAACAAACATCTAATAAACCGGAGTAACGTAGCTATAATTGTCAAATATTAAATGCGGCCATGACCTTTTCAAATGGAAGAGGTCATGAACTTCTATTTTGATATTTTTTTTTATAGTTTGAGGCATTTCCGTAAACAGAAAAGCATGCTTTTGCTGGTGTTTGACAATTGATTCCAACAGTTCTAGCATGCATAATCGTTAAGACTTGTCAATTACAATCTAAAATTATATCTTGACAACTAAATTCAAATGTTGATACATAAAAGCCATTAATGTGAAAGTTGAGTATGGTCATACAATTGTGTATTAGCTTTGAATGGATTTTTTTAAATATAATTAGAAGATAATAACAAACAGGTTAATTAAATTTTAAATATAAAACGCTTTAATGATTTTTCTTTAATGCTCCTTTTCTTTTGGTCTTGATCTTGAATCTTGCTACGGCTTTAAATTTAAATAAATTGTCTTATAAAAATAATATAGTTGATCAGTTTGACTTTCATCTGTTGGCACGATGAATGATTTAGAAATCCTAGTTTGGCACACCATAGCCTAAGCAAAAGGTTGTCGACCCCTGGGCTATTGTATAGCTAAAGAAACTTTATTTAGTTAATTTTAGTGCACTTCTATTAAAACAAAGCATGTTTTTCCTTATATATTATTTGTTTAAATAATTTAATTTAAATTTAACCAAAACCAACCCATAAAAGCGATGAATAAACGTAAGCGTCGAATTCAAGTTGTTGCCCAAATAAATCTGCCGATCTGAACAGAACAAACATTTTAGTTCATGCATGGCGAACCGAACCCGAAAGTTAAGATGTTTACTACTGAACCGAACTTCTAAAAGTGGGTTCGATTCCCATCGCTATACTATTACAAATCCTGGTGGTGGTAGTTTGGGGGGTGGGGGATGAGTAATAAGCTAGTTCCCAACTAAACTTTCGAAAAACTTCTATTTTATCTACGGTAATAATCAATAGTTGAAACGAACAAATTATATTAATTTCAAAAGTAAACATTTTTATTTTCTGAAAAAAAACAACAACCTGTGTCTAAATATTCTCACGATTTTAATTTGACATAAACATGTAGGCCTAGATCTGATCTAGGCCTACATGTAGATCTAGGCCTACTTCACCGAGGCAGTAGACGGCTTGTCAAAACATGTAGATCTAGGCCTACTTCACCGAGGCAGTAGACGGCTTGTCAAAACATGTAGATCTAGGCCTACTTCACCGAGGCAGTAGACGGCTTGTCAAAACATGTAGATCTAGGCCTACTTCACCGAGGCAGTAGACGGCTTGTCAAAACATGTAGATCTAGGCCTACTTCACCGAGGCAGTAGACGGCTTGTCAAAACAATCTCACGGCATGTCCAAAAACATGTAGATCTAGGCCTACTTCACCGAGGCAGTAGACGGCTTGTCAAAACAATCTCACGGCATGTCCAAAAATATGTAGATCTAGGCCTACTTCACCGAGGCAGTAGACGGCTTGTCAAAACAATCTCACGGCATGTCCAAAAACATGTAGATCTAGGCCTACTTCACCGAGGCAGTAGACGGCTTGTCAAAACAATCTCACGGCATGTCCAAAAACATGTAGATCTAGGCCTACTTCACCGAGGCAGTAGACGGCTTGTCAAAACAATCACACGGCATGTCCAAAAACATGTAGATCTAGGCCTACTTCACCGAGGCAGTAGACGGCTTGTCAAAACAATCACACGGCATGTCCAAAAACATTTCTATTTCAACGGAAAGCCAGTTAAAGTTATAGTAGGCCTAGACTATAGAAAGTGAAAAAGTCATTAATTGGTCACAAAATAATTGTAATATTTTAAATAAATACTTAGAAAATATTATAAATATAATGTTTGTAAAGATGTAGGCCATAGGTCTAATATTACTACTAATATTACTAATAATGTGAATGCTAACCAAATTCAGAAATCTGTTAACTGCATGTAGATATGTCTTTAAAATTTTTGTAATTTCTATTTTATTTTATAAAATTAATAACAATTAATACCGGTATTGTATTTGTTCATTAAGATTCTCGGTGTTGAAAAAGACACACAAAAAAGAGGGTGATTCTGGCCGAGGTTATTGGGTGGGTGGGGGTGATATGGGATCTGTGCCCCCTTTCTCCCCGTGGCTACACCTATGTCTACATGAAGAACCAATGTGTATGCAATTGCAATAATCACCATTAAGACAACAGGAATTCCCATGAATCTTGTATATATGTGATCGTGTGAATGTCTGAATGTGAGAGTGTGGATGTGAGAGTTTGAATGTGTGATTGTGTGTGTCTTCTAATAACATAAATACCCGTAGTTTAAGTTGTGCATATGAATGACATCAATATGCAAATGAGCCAAATCGTCTGAAAAAAAAAAGAAAGAAAAAATATCAGATGCCCTCTTTCCAAAGATCATTGATCAATAGATCATGACCATGAAATTAGGAGAGTATAGGGGTGGGGGAAGGGGGCAAGGTAATTTGGCTATAGGGTGCGATATCTTTCTTTTCCCTTTATAAGAACGGGTAATTTGCAAATGTTAACTGATTGACCCTGAACAACACGACGAGATAAGGGCATCTCTAGCTTCTTCCCCTTTAATCTTGTTGTACAGACGCTAACAAACTTGGAACTGGTTGCTTCTCCGACTGACTGATCAATTTTAGATTTGGCAGCAAAGTGCAAGTGGGCGAAGCCAAGTCCCAGTGTTGGCTCCCTGGCAATAAATTCCACTGACACACAAGGCGTTCAACACACTGCACCTGTTCTTATGGACGCAGGCCTACGCGTTAAAATTGTACCGGTACCGGTAGTAGTAGTCTCGTGGTACTGTTAGCTAAATAGTGACCGTGGAAGAAATTGGAGTATTTGTAGAATAAGAAATTATCGATAAACTGTAGATTTGGGTTATAGATCTAAATGAAAAGTCTTTTATTTTTTATTTTTAAGAACCATGCATGATTTAATTAAGTTACTAGATTAACCTGTGATCGCAAATCTTAATAAAATCATTTATTAGACATGTAGACCTAGGCTAATACTAATACAATACACATATATAGTCTAGAGTCTAAGCCTATCTCTCCTGTTTAGTTCATAGGCCTACTTCTATTATTATTGACATTATATGGCGTTGATGCATTGTGGCCATTAAGTTATTAGTCAATATTGTTACTGTTCATTGTTTATATTATAGGTAGTAAAGTATAATATCAAGGCATATAATTAAAATCGATTGTGTGACAAAAAACCAAGCGCCAAGGCCTCACTGCTTTTATCAACTAGATCTATAGTGAAATAGAACTAAGCTTGCACATATAAGCTTTACATAAATACGTTACAAAGCTTTAAATAAATAAAGGTACCGGTACCGGTTCTTTGAAACAGGAATAGAAACAATTCGAAAGTAGTTTGAAACATGGCAAATTTTAAAGTACGGTACGAAACTTTTAAACAGAACAAAATGAATTTAACAAGAACTGGAGAAATATTTGAGTTTGAAACAGTAGAGAACGGCAGACAAGACAACATATAATTTTAGTATCACTAAAAAAAACTTACAGAAACCATTGGAATGATAGGCGAAAAACAACAACAAACGAAACAACCTTTAAATATAAACAGAGTAACTGTAACATAAGCTAGCATTAAATTAATATTATAGATCAATTGATACAGAATGTCTTTCCATTCCTTGAATATTGATTTTATGACTTATAAAAACAGTATTTCATGTCAATGTACCGGTAATTAACAAAGAACACTGTTCAATGGTCAATCACAATGGTTTATACAATCGTTAGGTCGCATACTATACAATTTTAATAATTTAATTGAAGTAATTTTTAAATACATTTTTTTAGTTTTAGTATGAAACAAAAAGAACCAGATCATTTAACAATGTGTCATGCTTGGGATAAAATTCAATAAGCACACATAGGCCTAGAGAAACAATAGCCGAGGCTACTTCAGAGTAATGAAATAGGAATATAAACCACTGGTCCATATTTTCATGATCTGGTCAACTGGTCCATTCACAACAAAAGACTACTTAATGTATGCTATGGACAAGCTTCCACTGACCACACTATTACTGTAGTGGGATGAATCTCTTGTCCATCACCACAGGCACAAACTCAATCAATGGACCCTCCCCCCCCCCCCCCCAATTATACACACACACACACCAAAAATTGATGGTTTGTAATTAAACGTAATACAAACACAAGATACCAATACCTGGTACCAAATACAAACAACCATTAGATAAAATATATGGGGGGAGGGGAAGAGAGGGTGAGTATGGGGAAGATGCGGGAGAAAAAAAAATAGGAAAAGAAATAACCTGTAGCAAACATTCCGTCACCAGCTAGATCTAGAGGTTTAAGAATGAGGGAGAAGAAAGGGGGAGGAGGACGGGGTATTTTTAACCGAGAGCAAAGTTAGATGAAGATAGACAGAGAGAGAGAGAGTGAGTGTGTTTGTGAGTGAGTTTGTGGGAGAGGAACCAGGACGAGCACACACTCACACGCATCCAGAGAAAAAAGAGAAAGAAGGAAATAATCGATAAAATTTTGTCCGTCTTTAAAATCAACAGTGGTGGAGTGTGAAAAGAAAGACTCTGAGTTGTTCAGTGTTATGGTTTCTTGTGTGGGATGCTAGATCTTTACAGTTCAGTGTTGTAGTTTCTTGTGTGGGATGCTAGATCTTTACAGTTCAGTATAATGGTTTTATGTGTGGGATGCTAGATCTTTACAGTTCAGTGTTGTGGTTTCTTGTGTGGGATGCTAGATCTTTACAGTTCAGTGTTGTGGTTTCTTGTGTGGGATGCTAGATCTTTACACTTCAGTATAATGGTTTCTTGTGTGGGATGCTAGATCTATACAGTTCAGTATAATGGTTTCTTGTGTGGGATGCTAGATCTTTACACTTCAGTATAATGGTTTCTTGTGTGAGATGCTAGATCTTTACAGTTCAGTATTATGGTTTGATGTGTGGGATGCTATAATGCTAGACCTTTGATTATGTTTGATATCTGCAGATTAAATAAACTCTTGTAATCTGACCATGTAAGCCATGTTGAGTTCAATAAGGTAAATATATTATCTCTTATTTATTATTTATGGCATTGTTAGAGTGTTACCTTACACATTCTCCGCGTTAGACGAGAATCGTATTATAGTATTTATAGTGAACGAACAGATTGTAGGCCTACATTATTTATTACATTGTTTCATGCATTGAACAATTTTTATAGATGTTCTAATGGTAAATAACTTAAAAATAACTAAAAAAAATGATAAAGTAGTCAACTTTTTTTTACGTAGGCCTAGGCCTTTATTTAATAAGTAATAAGGTCTACTCATATAACCTACTCTGATAGTTGACTGATTAAACACTATTTAAGAAAATATAAGTCAATATACTTTTTGAAATACTAAACAATGTCATACCCAGAACATAGGCTATAATTTTTATAAAATGTGTAGGCTTTGTGATTTGAAACAGGAATATAGGTATGGGTGAGCTACACAAAGGCCTGGACTAACAAGCAGGACATAAAAAACACTTTTTTAATTTAAAAAGATGTTTACTAAACCCAGCATACATTTTTGTCAAAGTAAACCATTTAGTTTTTTATTTGAAGGCCTGTAGAAGTAGGCCTACGAAGGAAAAAAAAAGACCAAGAAAAGAAACAGCTGAATGAAATGTCTGATAAGACAGGGGTCAATACAAAAAAGTCGTATATGGGATTAGGTGATGGACAGACTGAACACGTTGAGCCAGTGTAGTACTTGTAATGACTGTGGTCACTACACAGTTTCAACTCCAGCCTATTTACTCTCAGCCAGACGAATCGATGAGATCGTTATATGGGGGCTCACGAAGGCTCACAGCTCGCTAACACGTAGTATACAGACTATACTGAATATACAGTGGGAGAGGTTTGGTCTAATTAA
The DNA here is from genome assembly GCA_949126835.1 of Anisus vortex. Lineage (NCBI taxonomy): Eukaryota > Metazoa > Mollusca > Gastropoda > Planorbidae > Anisus > Anisus vortex. The sequence goes on from OX421494.1 coordinate 24,645,705, forward strand.
TTTGTGCAGGTGACAATATTGTATTCTATATCAGAAAAAAGGGTATTCTATATCAGAAAAAAGGGTATTATGTGTCAGTAAAAGGGTATTATGTGTCAGTAAAAGGGTATTATGTGTCAGTAAATGGGTATTATGTGTCAGTAAAAGGGTATTATGTGTCAGTAAAATGGTATTATGTGTCAGTAAAAGGGTATTATGTGTAAGTAAAAGGGTATTATGTGTTAGTAAAAGGGTATTATGTGTCAGTAAAAGGGTATTATGTGTCAGTAAAAGGGTATTATGTGTCAGTAAAATGGTATTATGTGTCAGTAAAAGGGTATTATGTGTCAGTAAAATGGTATTATGTGTCAGTAAAAGGGTATTATGTGTCAGTAAAAGGGTATTATGTGTCAGTAAAATGGTATTATGTGTCAGTAAAAGGGTATTATGTGTCAGTAAAATGGTATTATGTGTCAGTAAAAGGGTATGTGTTAGTAAAAGGGTATTATGTGTCAGTAAAATGGTATTATGTGTCAGTAAAAGGGTATTATGTGTCAGTAAAAAGGTATTATGTGTCAGTAAAAGGGTATTATGTGTCAGTAAAAGGGTATTATGTGTCAGTAAAAGGGTATTATGTGTCAATAAAATGGTATTATGTGTAAGTGAAAGGGTATTAAATGTCAGTAAAAGGGTATTGTGTGTCAGTAAAAGGGTATTATGTGTCAGTTAAAGGATAGCATGTGTCACAAAGGGGTTACCGCATGTCAGAAACAGAGAGTATTAAATATCAGAAAATGGGATATTAAATAGCTCACCAAATGGAGGTGTTAACAAACTTGTGGGCATTATGCCACAGTAATTTTTATGTAAGTTATAGAACTAGTATAGACCTAGTATAGACCTAGTATAGACCTAGTATTGACCTAGTATAGACCTAGTATAGACCTAGTATCAACCTAGTATAGTCAAATAACAAGAGTTTATGGTTAAAGGTATCCCAGTTACATCTTCAGTATTGAATAAATTGACTTGTACAAATCCTTTCACCCATTCACCGCCACCACCTCAAACCAAATATATACAAACATTCGATTCATCCGTAGAGAAGATAACAATTAAATGATCCATCTATAGAGAAGATAACAATTAAATGATCCATCTATAGAGAAGATAACAATTAAATGATCCATCTATAGAGAAGATAACAATTAAATGATCCATCTATAGAGAAGATAACAATTAAATGATCTATCCGAAGTGAAGATAACAATTAAATGATCCATCTAAGGAGAAGATAACAATTAAATGATCCATCTATAGAGAAGATAACAATTGAATGATCCATCTATAGAGAAGATATCAATTGATAATATAGCATAAATAGTTTTTGTAAATTTTACACCTTATATTTACTTGGATTTCATGAAAAGGTTACTTGGTTGATTCATTATATATGAGGTTAGTCAACCTAACAAACACCCACCCTGTCTGGGAACATATTAATTAGGGCTCACGATTTACCGCGGCCCGCGTAATTTCAATCCGCACCGAGGAATTTAATTTTGCTTTCCCGCGGTAAAGCGCCATGCCGAGGAATTAACTTAACTGCCGCGGAAAGTACCAAATCTGAATAGATCTCACGAAGACTAGACTGAAATCACGGATAAGCGTAGGACGCAGAGATCTAGTGGATAGATTGAGCGTTTGTAAGATAATTTATGGAAGAAATAAAAAACTAACCCATAAAAACAAAGTTTTTATTAAACCCTCTTTCTTTGTAAACTAAGTTTATATTTAATTTATATTTTGATAGATTAAAATAAATATAAGTGATATCATACCTTATGAATTTCCACACAAAAATTTTGCGCATCCTTTTTTTTTTCTAGCTTAGGCCCGCAAAAACCATAAAAAGTTGGACCGGCATTTTCAACGTGAAACCAAACCATAGACCATTTATCTATAAAGTGTTTGTTACATTAAAAAAAAATCATAATAATAGTATAATAAAGTTTTTGTAACTGAAAATTTGATAGAACATATTGTTAGTCGCCACAAGTCTGCTGTTCAAGTTTCAGCTCGATTGGACGATGGGAAGTGGTCGAAAAATCGATGCAAAGTTTTCCAAGCAAGCTACCAAGCAGACTGACAGACAGTACGAGTTAAAATACTGGGAGTAAAAAAGCGAAAAACATCATTATTATAGGCTACAAAATCTCCTAAAGTAGTGTCGGTTGATATCGCTGAATTTTGGGCTTGCCTTCTGACAGACTGTCTCGCTTAACTTAGCAGCTATTGCTAAAGTTTATACTGCGTTGGCGATCTCTTCTGTTGGTGTGGAAGATTCGTTCTTAAAATATAGATCAGTGCTGTCATCACTGCTATATTTTCTGTCACAATAAAACATACCAGCTTACACTTACGTTTTCTTCAACAATAAAAAAATAATATCTTTAGTAGAAACATTCTTCGATAGTGTGCTAAGAACTATATTAGGTTTGCGCATATTTCAGCATCGTTTGCCTAAAGCTAATCTGTTGATATGCGGACGTGAACGCGTTCATATATCAATGGGATTATGAATATATATTTTTTAACGATTAAGAAAAAGCATTTATTTTCTTTTAGTTTTTCTTCTTCTTCTTCTAACCAGATAGCAGAGCTGTGTTCTCTCTTATATTATCTTATACATTACAGACGCTCCTTCTATAAAGAAGATTATTGCGTTCTAAGCTCATCTGTGCAATCCATGTCTTTATTTTCGATGTTCTGTGATGTTATAGAGTGTGTTGTTATAGAGTGTGTTTCTATAGAGTGTGTTGTTATAGAGTGTGTTGTTATAGAGTGTGTTGTTATAGAGTGTGTTGTTATAGAGTGTGTTGTTATAGAGTGTGTTGGTATAGAGCGTGTTGTTATAGAGTGTGTTGTTATAGAGTGTGTTGTTATAGAGTGTGTTGTTATAGAGTGTGTTGTTATAGAGTATGTTGGTATAGAGTGTGTTGTTATAGAGTGTGTTGTTATAGAGTGTGTTGTTATAGAGTGTGTTGTTATAGAGTGTGTTGTTATAGAGTGTGTTGTTATAGAGTGTGTTGTTATAGAGTGTGTTGTTATAGAGTGTGTTGTTATAGAGTGTGTTGTTATAGAGTGTGTTGTTATAGAGTGTGTTGTTATAGAGTGTGTTGTTATAGAGTGTGTTGTTATAGAGTGTGTTGTTATAGAGTGTGTTGTTATAGAGTGTGTTGTTATAGAGTGTGTTGTTATAGAGTGTGTTGTTATAGAGTGTGTTGTTATAGAGCGTGTTGTTATAGAGTGTGTTGTTATAGAGTATGTTGGTATAGAGTGTGTTGTTATAGAGTGTGTTGTTATAGAGTGTGTTGTTATAGAGTGTGTTGTTATAGAGTGTGTTGGTATATAGTGTGTTGTATAGAGTGTGTGGGTATAGAGCGTGTTGTTATAGAGTGTGTTGTTATAGAGTGTGTTGTTATAGAGTGTGTTGGTATATAGTGTGTTGTTATAGAGTGTGTTGTTATAGAGTGTGTTGTTATAGAGTGTGTTGTTATAGAGTGTGTTGTTATTGAGTGTGTTGTTATAGAGTGTGTTGTTATAGAGTGTGTTGGTATTGGTAACTTGCGAGGGCACTAAGATTTATTGGCTTGGGACATTCCAGACTTTCCAGTAGGACGCATACTTTTACAAAGATGTAGCTGACAGGTAGGCTATTATAGGTCGGTTCGTTTCTAGCCAACTTTTCAGCTTGTTCATTGCCTGGTATGCCAAATGTCCTGGAATTCATTTTAAATATATGCCATTATAAGGTAGTCCATTGTATGCTCAAGTGGGTGAATTCTTTTATGCTTGGTTTGGTGTTGCTAGCTATTAGCCTATTTGGGAGTTCTATTTGGGAATCTATGTCTATAACTGTTGGACTGATCTTTTTCTTATTTTTTTGGTAACATTTATATTCTACTGTCTCTAAGGGGACGTCCATTAATTACGTCAACAATTTTTAGGCGATTTTTACCACTTTGCAATCCTGGCGACGCCACTGATACTAATACATTTTTATCTCATACAATTTTTACACAAAATTAGAAATTAAAACGTAAACGTTACTAAAAAGAACTAGAGTCTATGTAGCTTAATCGAACTAATTTTAATGTTTCACTCATTATAACGTAGTCAGCAAACTTATTTGTCTATATAGTAGTATTAGGGATGTTAAAAGGAAATAAGGTAGGCTACGTATTTCGAACTTCATGTGGTGGGCCACGATTTTTTTTTCTGAAGGAAATATTTTAAAATAACCATGTTGGAGATTCACACAATACACTTCATTCAATTTTGTGCACACATTACTTATAGTCTCAGAGAGACATTGTTGTTTTTAGTTCTATTGCCAATCCCAACCATCGCTTACATGGCTTACATAACGAACGCCAGTCTCTGGTGCCTAATTTAGATGTACTGATCGGCAAAAAACTGGGTTTCTGAACGTACTCTGCAGACAGTTGTTGGTGTGTTTGTGTTGCTTTGTTATTCCAACCACCATGTCTCGCTAGACTAGGGTTGCCAGGCGTCCGGCAAAAGGAGGACATGTCCTTCTTTTTAAACTTTTAGACTTTATTAACACGCTAAGAATATAATTAATAAACAGGTGATGATTTGTACAAGAAAAGAATTATCCTCTTTTAAAGACTCTTGCAAGAGATTTAAAGTTGCCTAACCAAATGCAAGCTGTCCATCAGCCTACAGTGAATTTATATGTTATTTTTTACAAAACTATTTCTTGCTCAGTTTACACACTTAAACTTAGTGGCAGCTCTTGTAATACAATTATACGGATTGCGGACAGGGCCGTATTTAGGACTCTGGGGGCCCTGTTCTCAAATTTATGTAAGGGCCCCTCGTGGCCTCGCCCATGCCTTCCACATAGGGATACGACAGAAAAATGCCGTAAATTCATGCTACATTCTGTCCAACCCTACGCTAGACAGCGAAGGTGGGTTTTCTACAATTTTGGTCGGTCACACTGCCTTGCTAACAATTGCATTAGTTTCCACCCATACATAGATATACAAACTTACAAGATGAACACAAAAAGGACGTTATGTCAACTGTAGTTTCCATAATTGATATATTTGTGTTAACGTATAAACTTTATTATATGTTATCTATGTAAGTTGAACAGGGCAAATGTAGAATTTTGTAATAAGTTTGTATTATTATTTATTTCATAAAAAGTAACATTGTTGACGTCAACTTTTCTTGACCTCCCTTCCTCCCCAATGTCAACAATTGTCAAACTTTTTCAGACGCCCCTCCCCCTATTTTGTTGACGTAATAAATGGACGTCCCATAAAGCAATATTCATGGCATCGACGTCTGCTGGAAAATTTTGTTTTGGTTAAGAATTAGTCATAATTATACTTATGTAGTTCTGATACTGCATGTAACACGCCGCCTTACGAAGCGGAATAAGAAAAATTGCACTGCGGAATTAACGATTTTTATTTTTACTTCTATAAATCGTGAGCACTACAAGTTATTTATATCTTGGAGTGTTGGTCTATGTAATGATACATCTGTAGGCCTAAAATATGGCGACCACCTGTGGACTTGAGAAAAAACTGACAGGATATTATGATTAACCCATCCCATCGAAATATTTTTTATCATCGATTCCACGGGAGATAATGTTTGTAGTTTTCTATTTGTTTGTATTGACACGCACGTATTCACGTATTCGAATTTTTTTATTGAAAATAATATATGGTTTTGGTAGTCTGAATATGTATACCTTGTGAAATAAATCGAGAAACTAAATCATTCTTTAACTAGTTCACATGCGTATACTATAACTAAATTTGTATCTTGATTTAAGAGTGCACTAGCTTACAAATAGTCTGAGATTCGAATTGTCCCTTGGTCAATTTTTTAAATTGCGAGTCAAAGCTTTAGTTGAGAGCAATATTTAGGTAGGCTACGCCGCCCGCTAGTTGGCGCAGCAAGCGCAACAAACATCACCCAGTCTGTGCTTTTTGTGCATTAGTTTTGCCGAACTAGATGTACGAGCAGTGCGAGCATATTGAATTACGAGCTAAGCCATAAGGAACAACTACGACTTTTTCTTTGATTTCCCTGTCGAACAAAGAACTTCTGCAACGTGTCTACAGCGCCCTCTGTTTTTAGTGGACTTCTTTAGTTCTCTCCCATGTCATGCCGTACTGCTTCATCTCTTCTTCGTTTGACTGTCTCCACGTTGTCGTTGGTCTGACGGCCTTTCTTTGTCCCTGTACGCTCCATTGGAGTGCCTGCCTTGTGATGTCTTCAGCGGGCTTTCTGAGAGAGTGGCCAATCCATCTCCATTTCCGGTTAGCTATATGTTGGCTGATGGGATCTTGTTTTGTCCTCTGCCACAAATTTTCATTTGTAAAATTCCTGTCCTTAAGTTTTTTGAGTATCTTTCTGAGGCACTTGTTGACAAAGGTTTGGGATTCTGTTGGTTAAAGTGTTAGTGTTTCTCCAGGTGTTTTAGCCATACAGCAAGAATGATTTGACGTTGCTGTTAAATGTCCCGAGATTGTATGCTGTGGATAAGGAAGCTGTTTTTCATACAAGTCCTGGGGAGATGAATGCATGTGTCACTAGCCTTTCCGATAATAGCTTAGATGTCCTTATCCGAACCGCCGGTGGTTGAGACGATTCTGCCGAGGTAGGTGAATTGGTCGACTTCTTGGAGATTCTTATCACCAAGGGTGATTGGCGGTTGTTGCTTTTTGAATAATATCATCATTTCAGTTTTGTCTATGATGATGTTTGGTCCAGTAACGACACTTCTTGGGCAAGACTGTCAGTCTTCTATTGCATGTGCTGTTGTTTCTATGCTAGCAGCATAGGTCGTCTACAGAGTCCATGTTTTTCAGTCATTGTTTTAGGAACTATTGGACCCTAGTCCTACTGGCTTAAGTTGTTTATCTCAGTCTCCATTTCACGAAAATTAGGAATATTATCGGTGACTTGACGTTCTCCAGTCCTAATCTCAAAGTCATCTGTCAGTTTATACCACTGCATGTCATGACAATTTTTCAAAATCTTCTTTTCTACATTACATTAATCAAACACCGTATAGACAGCCTAATGAACAAAGTCTCTCTTACAACACTCGACAACTACGGGCTCTTTGGGATTTGTTCAACACAAGTGGCCTCTCTATGATTGGAAAAATTCTTCAGGACAATGCGCTCCCACTACAGCGAATGTACATGAGATCTAAGATGAAGTGGTTGGCTCCAGTCTCTAAGGGCTAGAACGGAGAGATTAAGTTAATTCCTTGTACCACAATCTGTCCGAATTGTTCATTGCCCGTAAGCTTACAGCAAGTCGTGACCTATTGGCAACTTTCTTATATGAATAGTATGATAGTGTGTCTTTGAGAATGTCAATTTTAGAAGTCTATATCTGTCCTTGTATGTTAAGAATTTTTCTCTTTTATTGTTTAATACATATTGTTAATAAAGACAGGGAACTTGTAATCAAGTAATTTTACAATTTGTAGGCCTATTGATAAAAGAAAATCTTATCTAAATTTTCAACACAGAATGAACGTTTGTGAATTATAAAACTTCCGTTTATAAATGATTCGATTAGACAAAGATTGATATAATCTGCACATTAGTGACATGAAGTTCAGTTTCCAAATTTCTCTCTTATAGACCAAGTGAAGAGGTTTTTCTCAAAGGAACGAGATTTGGAATAGCCTCATACGGCAGTGACGTATCACAAGGGAAATAAATAAATAAAAATAGACGCTATAAATCTATATTTAACCATTTTGTTAAAAATAAGAACCGGGAAAAGATTCAAAACATGTGGCAATAGATTCAAAACACGTGACAATATTCATTTTTCCTAGTCGGAATCCTTTATGTTACGTCACTTTCCTATATTGCCGGAAATAAAAACATCTCAAATGGCTACGAGATTTGGAGTAATCATCCGAAAAACACACACATTTAAGTGCAAATATTGAACTAATTACTTAAAATTTATCTTTGATATTTTGTATAAATGTTTTTTTTAACATTCAGATACTGAATACACTATTTACTATCAAAATCAAATGTTAACTCAATTTTGATAAAAAGCTCTTCACTTGGTCTTTAACATCTTATATCTAGATCTAACGACATTTTATGAATATTTGGTTTTTCTACATACGCTGCGTTTTGTTTATCTTACCTACCAGCAGTATTATTAATTGATTGCTTACTATTTTTATACAAACATTTTAGCATGGGTGGGGATTCGGGAGTGTTATAATAAATCTCAAATCTTGCTCATGATGGTTGGGGTCGGGTGTGTTATAATAAATCTCAAATCTTGCTCATGATGGTTGGGGTCGGGTGTGTTATAATAAATCTCAAATCTTGCTCATGATGGTTGGGGTCGGGTGTGTTATAATAAATCTCAAATCTTGCTCATGATGGTTGGGGTCGGGTGTGTTATAATAAATCTCAAATCTTGCTCATGATGGTTGGGGTCGGGTTTGTTATAATAAATCTCAAATCTTGCTCATGATGGTTGGGGTCGGGTTTGTTATAATAAATCTCAAATCTTGCTCATGATGGTTGGGGTCGGGTTTGTTATAATAAATCTCAAATCTTGCTCATGATGGTTGGGGTCGGGTTTGTTATAATAAATCTCATTAATCAATAAAGATATTGAGAGGGTGGGGGACAATGAGCGGATGTATATTGACCATAAAGGGGGGGGGGTAGAGAGAGACAGACAGACAGTAAAGAAAGAGCGTGCGAGGAAATAGGGAGTGTGAAGTGAGTGAATGTAGATATAGATAGAATATAGAGCAACAGCTACGTAGATGGAGTGAGGTTAGATAGAAAGAGAGAGAGGGAGGAAAGAGAGGGAGGAGATGTACAGACAGTCTCTGAGAGGGAGGAGATGTACAGACAGTCTCTGAGAGGGAGGAGATGTACAGACAGTCTCTGAGAGGGAGGTGATATAGAAAAGAGAGGAAGTTAGAGAGAGGGAAGAAAGTATAGAAAGGAGGGAAGGAGAAAGAGAGAGACAATTATTACCTGTTACCATGCACTCCTTAAGTAAGTTTTGTTCCCTTAACCTAAGTTCGTCCATTAAATTTACGTACCTAAATAATGAGTGCCCAGACATTAGCACTAGAGTTCTTTGATAAAGTACTTCCATTATATTTATGTACTTAAATAATGAGTGCCCAGACATTAGCACTAGAATCTAGAGTTCTTTGATAAAGTACTTCCATTATATTTATGTACTTAAATAATGAGTGCCCAGACATTAGCACTAGAATCTAGAGTTCTTTGATAAAGTACTTCCATTATATTTATGTACTTAAATAATGAGTGCCCAGACATTAGCACTAGAATCTAGAGTTCTTTGATAAAGTACTTGCAATGTTTTTGAACTCTCTTGGACAAGACTTTTGTATTTTTTTGTGCATTAGTCTAGAGTCTAGTTACACTTAGTGGTAGAAATAAACGTCTCAAGAGTTGATCCTTATAATTTAAAGACATGCATTCTCAAGTGAGGATTAAACCATCCCACGCGTAACCGTTAAGTCTAGTTTTGCATTTGGACACGATGTTAAGCACAAGCAACCCATTTAATGCCATAATGCCACCTAAGTAGAAAATGAAACCTGTGTGGCATTTTTCTTATGTATAGAATAAGAACAATCTGCAGATCCTATAATAATAGTTTTTTTTCGGAGTATTTTAATAGATTATTGTGTTGAATCTCTAAGCTAGAATGTATGTGTATAATGTAGCCAACACGTAGGCTACAATGTAACATAAACACATAGTGTAGTAATATGCTATGAACATTACAGAAATAAAAATAGAATATTATGTTTCAACTCTTGAGGGCACGGTGGTCGTGCGGCAGTGCGTTTGACTGGTGTGCGGAGGGTTCTGGGGTCGAGGGCTAGGATTCGGTCCTGGGTCTGGAGGGTGTCCGTGAGTCTACCCAGCTCAGATGGGTACCTGACATTGGTTGAGGTATAAAATAAAAGGCGGTTGGGAATTGTGGGCCACGGAAAATGGTGAACGCTGCTTCACTGGTCCTATGGATCAAATATAATGTATCGGTAAGACAGCGGTAATATTATGTACTATTGCAGTAATGCGACATTTTAATATAGCGGTAATATAGACACTTGCAGTAATGCGCCATATAATATAGCGGTAATATAGACACTTGCAGTAATGCGACATATAATATAGCGGTAATATAGACCATTGAAGCAATGCGACATATAATATAGCGGTAATATAGACACTTGCAGTAATGCGACATTTTAATATAGCGGTAACATAGACACTTGCAGTAATGCGACATTTTAATATAGCGGTAATATAGACACTTGCAGTAATGCGACATTTTAATATAGCGGTAATATAGACACTTGCAGTAATGCGCCATATAATATAGCGGTAATATAGACCATTGAAGCAATGCGACATATAATATAGCGGTAAAATAGACTAGGGGTCGGAAACCTACGGTACGCGTGCCAGACTTGGCACGCAGAGCGATTTTCAATGGCACGCCAAGGACCCCGAAAATGAGGAGTTTAAGTCTTTTCTACAAGAAATTTAGTACTAGAGCAGGGTAAGTATGTGTCTGATGGCACGCTAAATGATTTCGAAATCCTACACCAGCACACTATTATCAAAAGGTTGCCGACCCCATATATACAGCATTGCAGTAATGCGCCGCATAATATAACGGTAATATAGAACATTGCAGTAATGCACTATATAATATAGCGGTAATATATAGGCTACCATTGCAGTAATGCGCCCTATAATATAGCGGTAATATATAGGCTACCATTGTAGTAATGCGCCATATAACATAGCGGTTATATACATCATTGTAATAATGCGCCATCTAATACAGAGGTAATATAAACCCCCAGTAATGCGCCATCTAATACAGCGGTAATATAGACCATTGCAGTAATGCGGCATATAATATAGTGGTAATATAGACCATTGTAGTAATGTGCCATATAATATAACGGTAATATAGTCCATTGCTGTAATGCGCCATATAATACAGCGGTAACATAGACCATTGCAGTAATGCGCCATATAATCTAAAGGTAATATAGACCATTGCAGTAATGCGCCATATAATCTAAAGGTAATATAGACCATTACAGTAATGCGCCATATAATATAGCGGTAATAGGCCTATAGAACATTGTAGTAATGCGCCATACGATACAACGGTAATATAGACCAATGACCATGAACCATACCAAGGTCAAAATGACCATGAACCATACCAAGGTCAAAATGACCATGAACCATACCAAGGTCAAAATGACCATGAACCATACCAAGGTCAAAATGACCATGAACCATACCAAGGTCAATTTGTGCGACTAAAATTTTCTGTGCTGCCCCCCCTTCCCCCCCCCCCCCCCCCCGCCCTTGACGTCCTGATCTTAATTAAACCGAAGAATCCCCTCCCCCTTCTACCTGGCCAAAAAAAAAAATTATAATAAAGAAATAAACTCAATTCTGAGTCGATTAATAGTCTATAGTCTAGACTCTAGACTGGTGAAAACACCTGTTGTTTTTTTCTATATCGCTGCGTGGATCAGAACATACTATAGACCTAGCACAGGATTCAAATATGTAGGCTATACAATAATAATTCCAAGTTTTGTGTCTCTGCATAAAGTAAATGTCAAAGTCCAAACTAGACTCTATTGTTGGTATGAAACCACTAGTTTCCCTTTTCTCTCTACTCCCCAGCGTCCAACCATTAACGTCTAACTACACTCACCCAGCGTCCACCTCACATAATTAAAGACTAATCGATTATATATATATATAAAGAAAAGTTGCTTTATAGAAATGGAAAGTAGACATTCAAGCGTCTAGTGGTAAATAGTTTTCTATAACGTATAATTTATTGCTTCCTCATTAAATACACCACCATTAACCGTTGTTTAGTCATGAACAATAGGGACGATAATTTTAAATTCAGTCAACACTTTTTTGGCATATTAAAATTGTAATTATTGCTTAGTTCTGCATGCAATGGCTCAATGAACATAGTTTTTGTTCAAAATTGATTTCTCTCAAGTGAAATTATAATCATTGAAATATTAAAAAAACAAAACTATTTTTAGCCTGAGTTATGATTTAAAGTTGAAAACTATACAATAGCTGTCTCTTGTGTAATAACCTTCACCTTCAACAAGGTGAAAAAAAAAAGTAGCACTTTTGTCAATAAATGATGTCACATCTGAAAAAATTCCATTATCGTACCTTATAAAAGAAACAAAAAGGCAGGTAGAATATATTAGAATATATTAGAATATATTAGAAGATTGAGAGAAGTAGTATACTAAGTAGTTCAGGAGTCGGAAACCTTTTTGTCTGAGAGAGCCATGGACATCACATATTTTGAAAAGTAATTCTTTGAGAACCATAGATCTACATTCTACATTATAAATTTAAGTAAATGTGTGCAAGAGTTATCTCCATTTAATTACAATGCATAGGCTTACAGGGTTGCTTTTTTTCTGTCTTTTAGGTCAGCGGAGTTTATCTCCTTTGCCACTTCTGATGCTGAGCTGCAGTAGACTTTATCTCATTTGTAGAATGAAATATTGATATGTAATTAATATGTAGATCAAAGGAGTCTAAAGAATATTTTTTTTTATACTCAAACATTTGTCTGCGAGCCAGATGCAGCCATCAATAGAGCCACATCTGGCTCGCGAGCCATAGGTTCCGGACCCATGAAGTAGTTCTTATTTTACTATCTGTTTATACAAGTAGGCCAACTTTGGATTTGGCTATCTGTGAAAAATTATATGGGACTTCTTCAAGATGTCAAGGAGTCCGCCAATGTTGCATTCTATCGCCAGTCTTCTCCAATATTTTGCATGAAAAAATCATGCAAGAAACACTCAATGACTACCAAACATCCATCTCCATTGGTGGAGGACCCCTATGCAATCTAAGATTTGCTGATGATATCGACCTTTTGGACGGGAGCAACAAAGAACTACAAGAGCTCACAGACAAGCTTGCAGGTAGAGCGGGGGCATACGGAGTCGAAATCAAAACAGAAAAAAGCAATCAAGCGGCGCAAGCTAACATTGTTCGGTCATGGGGTGCAGCATAATAACCTGCCAAAAACAATCTTCCAAGGCACTGTAGAAGGTGGATGTCGGAGAGGCCGTCGGTGGAAATTATGGTTCAACATTATAGAAGAGTGGACAAAGCTGCATTGACAAAGCTGAACTATTGACAGCTGCTCCAATTGACGAAAATGGAGAAATATTACTGCTGAGGTGTTCATTTAGTCCCCCAGCGACCACAACAGTCATGGGTCTGATGATGATGATGATGATATTAATATAAGTGTTATTATTGTAATGTGTAACTGTCTTTTGTAATTAATACAATTTGAATCATACCTAGACATTATATAACTTTGTGTTGTTGTTGTATATGTTGGATAAGTATAAGCAATTTAGATTTAAGTAAAACACTTATTGTTCTTAACAGAGTCTTTCAAGTTTTTTTTTAGCAGAAGGAAATTTCGTTTAGTGTTAGGGAAACTAACTATAGGACTATAGGACAATCGAGGCAGCATTCATATGTTTCTTTAACCACGCATACCTTGGGATTGTGTGGACAACTTAATGCCCCACCGCCTTACTTATCCCCAACAACTGCCAAGTACCCATCAGAGCTGGGTAGGGTCAGGGACAACCTCCAGAGCCCCGGTAACAAGGCATAGGATTCACCGAGATTCGAACCCTGGTCATACAAAAAGTAATTTCCATAAATAAGCAATTTGATGCACTTTTAAAATATCATCGTGAAGGTTGGACGTACTTTAAATTTTTTTTTTTTTCCAGACTGCCAAAGACGTCACTATTTGAAGCACAGCGTCGCCCGGATAGAACTGTTTGAGCCTCCCAACTATTGGAGAAATGTACATATTTAATTCGTTGCTTGAAAAGCGAAATACCCTTGCAAATCACGGTAACCAAAATTCAAGCACTGCCATTGGTTAAATCAAACTATCAAGCCATGCCATTGGATAGACATAGATTTCAATTACCGCAATGGACAAAAAACTTCAAGCTCTGCCATTGGATAGATAAAAACTTTCGGTTTGTTTAGCAAAAAAGAAGAAGAAGCAGACGCCGTTTAATTGTAAAAGAAAGAAATGGATTTGCCTCGGACAGAAACATTCCTTTTTATGTTCCTAATAATTGTTCTTTCCTCTTGTTCTAAAGGTCAGTGACATTTTATTTCTCCTTTCTTATTTATGCTTTCATTTTTTTTATATTCTTTCTCCCTTTCCACTGAGAAGTCTTGTAAATAAAAAAAAATAGTTTAGGCCCTAACATGGAACTTCAGTATGCAAATATTAAATCAAACAAAAAACAAAAAGAAAACATACCAAAAAACAAAAACTAAACGAAACAATATAGCAAAATGAGATACATAAGCCAATTTTATTTTCTACTATAACAATCTTAAACTGATAAAGATAAAGAAAAACACAGCCAAACAGTATAATGTATAGATGTCTACAGTCTACATAGATCTACAATTTTTGTCCCTCAAATCTGTGGAATAACAAATCTAGTTAAAAAAAATATTTGTTTACCATATCGATTGTTTTTATTTGTGTTTTTTTATAAACTAAAGGAGGGACAGGGTGGAGAGAAAGAAAGAAATTCATCATTAAAACTAATCAAGCCAATTGTTCGTACAATTTGGAGTTTTCTTAACGTAGTCAGATCATAGTCCACGCCTATAAACCCTGTGGTAAATAGATTTATAATATATAAAAACATTAAACTGTAGGCACTGTAGGCCTATATATATAATATATATATAAACATTACACTGTATATATATATGTAATATATATATTTAACAACGTCAAACTGTATAGATATGTAATAAAAACGTTTAACTGTATATATAATTAAAAATATGGTCATTGAAGTTATGTATCATTTATATAAAAAACTCACCTGCATCGAGATAAGGAAAAATCTCAAAACGTGAAGCGGGAAATAAAATAAACACAAACACACAAACACAGCCACACACTCTCTCAGAAGTTAAAAAAAAACACAGAATAGTTGTTTATAGCCATGTACTTATTTTATCTGCAACTTTGGGTTTCAGTTTAGGCTTTGTTTTTTCATGTTTTCTTTTCAATTTATAGTATTTATAAACAAAATGGATGTTTCATTTTTTTAAATAAATAAACCATAAAATCTAAGTTTTTTTTTTGTATAGATCCTTACTAAGCATTTTTATTTGCAATTTATGTTTCGGTTAAAACTTGTACATTTAGCTCTAAACTATTTTCTTCATTATTTTTCATTGAAAGACAGGAGAGGTTGATTTTTTTTTTGATTTTTTTTTCTTCCGTTCTCCTTGAAAAACTGAATTTGTGTCGATTAGAAGTGGAGAGCAGATGATGAAAATCTAATAGAATCTGTTATCGGAAACGAGTCTATGTACCGATTTCAGCGTGATAGGATGACGGGGAGTGGATTTTTTCGAAGATATGCTACAAAAATTTGACTGCCACAAAGAAACAAAAGCGACGTTAATAATTAGGATTTTTAAAAGCGCACAATTATAATAGTGAAGCAGGATAATGTCTGCACTTAGTCATTATCTCATATACTAAACTAGTACACTTTGGCATACTTTTAAAGTAGCACTTTCTAGTCTTTGCATTCAATATTATTCGGACTTTTTTTCCTTTTAAGTAATCTCATTTTTTAAATATAATTTAAAATGTTTAGCCTACTTTTTGTGCTGATTTCTTTTCTGATCTGTAGAGCAGTCAAAATGGAAGGCTGGGGTTAAAATTATCATAAAGAAGAATGTAGACTTACTTGTTTGAACTCTCAAATCCAATTAGTTCTCTGTTCCAAACAAAACATTGGGGGAATAGGGACAAAGACTTGGTGCATGGGTGAGATATGTATTTAAAGTTCAGAATGATCGTGTATGATTGAATGATGCTGTATGATTGAATGATGCTATATGATTGAATAATACTGTATGATTGAATGATGCTGTATGATTGAATGATGTTGTATGATTGAATTATGCTGTATGATTGAATGATGCTGTGTGATTGAATGATGCTGTATGATTGAATGATGCTGTATGATTGAAAAATGCTGTATGATTGAATAATGCTGTATGATTGAATGATGCTGTATGATTGAATGATGCTGTATGATTGAATGATGCTGCATGATTGAATGATGCTGTATGATTAAATAATACTGTATGAATGAATGATGTTGTATGATTGAATGATGCTGTATGAATCTATAGTCTTGCATTTTGATAAGTGTTTTAAATAATGTTAAGTTACTGTTTTTTTCTGGTTTGTTCAGGTAATCCATTCCATGCCTGGATGCCACCCAAAAGAAAGAGTACTTATAGTTATTGCACATGGAATACGAATTTTTTTATTATATCTTTCAGTTTAATGTTTACGAAATATAGTTGTAGAATCGAGACAAGAAATGTTATGTATAACTTAATTCAATCAATTACAGTCAAACCTCGGTTTTCCTTGACTTCGGTTTGCATCGGTTTCGCTTTCCGTCGATGTTTTTTACGATAGCCAGTGTGTCTCGGCTTACGTTAATCGCCTTGGTTTACGTCGACTCTGAATCGGGTCCTAGGGTCAAAATACAAAGACGAGAAGTAACCCTAGATAGTGCCTTGATACCCAAGGTCCTTATGGGGGGAAATAAATCTCCCAAGCTAGAATATCTGCACTACTCTTTCCTCTCATGGCAGTCTTCCAAATTCTTAAAAGAGTCTCCAGAAATCTAAATGACACGTGACATGTTTATTGAATATTTATATTAATCTTTTGTATTCTTTTTATATAAATGGCAGATTGTTTATAGTATTAAACTTTACATTTATTATGTATTTAATGTGTATTTGGTATAAGCCTACATTTGTGTGTGTCTCTAACGTAGTAGACTCGACGAGTAAGCGTAGGACGCAATGATCTTCTGTATAAATGGGGCGTCTGTGACATATAAGTATATAAGGTAAGAGAAAGAATTAGTTGGATTTTCATAGATTCATATGAATATAATTGCCATTATTTCGTGTCTGTTTCGGATTTCGCCATCACCCTCACCCAGTCCCATAATTGCGTGAAAATATTTTGAAGGATTGTTAACCCTTGGACTCCAACTGTAGCCATAACCGCTTTCATAATAAAATAAATAGAACTTGAGAAAATAAAAGGGTTTAATCGAACCGCTGTTATAATTTGAGCTCTAGAAGAAAAGAGCTAACCGTCTCTCCATATGAAACTACATTGTAAGGCCATTGGCCATTGGAGAATTCATAACGACGAACTGGAAGCCCAC
Organism: Anisus vortex; assembly: GCA_949126835.1. Lineage (NCBI taxonomy): Eukaryota > Metazoa > Mollusca > Gastropoda > Planorbidae > Anisus > Anisus vortex. Next base: position 24,663,163 of record OX421494.1, read on the forward strand.
ATCCTGCTTTTAGTGGAGGTCTTGTGTTTCATTTATATTATTATTTCTTTTATGCGTAAGAATATATTGATCCGTGTCTTTGTGAAAGCAGCTTTCTGGTTTTGTAGAGAATGCATTTGTTTATATGCTTTAATAGCAAGTGCGTTTCATCTGTTGTTTGGCTTGGTTTAAATGGAAACGGCTGATATGTATTGTGACGGCCTGTGTGCTCAGCCTATTCAAATGTCTAGTGTGTAGGCATTTAATAGTGTTCATTATATGTATCTGAATGTCAAGTGCGTTCGTATCTGAATGTCCAGTGTGTTTGTATCTGAATGTCCAAAGAGTGTTTGTATTAATATGTCTAGTGTGTTGGTATCGGAGTGTCTAATGTGTTTGTATCTGAATATCTTAACCCTTAATAGTGTTTGTATCTGAATGTCTTGTGTGTTTGTATCTGAATGTCTTAATAGTGTTTGTATCTGAATGTCGTGTGTTTGTATCTGAATGTCTAAATAGTGTTTATATCTGAATATCTTAATAGTGTTTGTATCTGAATGTCTAAATAGTGTTTGTATCTGAATGTCTAATGTGTTTGTATCTGAATGTCTAAATAGTGTTTATATCTGAATATCTTAATAGTGTTTGTATCTAAATGTCTAAATAGTGTTTGTATCTGAATGTCTTAATAGTGTTTGTATATTAATGTCTAATGTGTTTGTATCTGAATATCTTGTGTGTTTGTATCTGAATGTCTAATGTGTTTGTATCTGAATGTCTTGTGTGTTTGTATCAGAATGTCTTGTGTTTTTGTATCTGGATGTTCAATTTCTTTTATCTTTATTTAAATGGACCCTGTGTCAGTTCTTTTCAAATGGTCAATGCACATGCAATGAATGTTAGCGAACATGTTGAAAATATCAACTAAAAGCCTTACCGTATGTTAATGCTGTAGTTCTTGTTTTTGTTCACTTAAGGAACACTATAAAATCGATTGGCTAGCTTCTGTGTGTGTTAGAAGAAACAGCTCCTATGTTTATACTCATTAAGATTCATTTGTTTTATACACGGCCATTGGCATCTGGGAGAGCTGATAAACATTGCTGTTTTTTTATATTTATTTTGTGATTTTATTCTAAGAAGCAGGTCCGTAAGCCTTTGGACATTTTCTTTATTCTACATCACAAAGTCTTTCACGAGGCGGTGTGGATGGTTGTTTACGGGCCTGAAAAACGGATAAACACATAAAAACATAAACCTCCAAGGAGCTTTACTTCTTATTTGTATATGTGTGTGCGCGCGCGCGTGTGTGTTAGCCCGAAAGGGGGTGATCTGGAGAGGGTGGGAGATTTGACCTTTCCTTCCTACTCTTTTCTCTCCATACACCTTCTCCCCCTCCACCGACAACCCCTTCCTCCCCCCCCCCCCATTAATTAATGACGTTTTTGTTAGAGCACAGCAACTAATGATCATAGACTGGCCGTTGCTAATGATTGTTAGAAATAGAGATGGCGCTGCTAATTAAAGCTCTTTCATTTGTGGGAGGAAAATGGTTTTCTATTTCTAACATAGTCTCGTGTTGTAAATCACTCAACAGAAATGTAGGATAGTATCGAACGTTACAGCAATACTTGGACTGCTTTCAGGTTTACACAGCTGCATATTATCGAAAAAAAATGGTGGGACGCCAAAAGAATAAACATTTTTACTTTAGCATGAACCTAATCACTATCATTAAATTATCACATTCATTAATTTTGTTGCTTTTCATTAACAGGTCATTATCATTAACTTATCGCTTTCATTAACTGATATCTTCACTATAATTAACTGGTAATGGAAATTAAATCGCACCGAGCTTGCTGCATTGTATGGTATGAGCATGACGCGCTATACAAATAACCAACTTCATCATTATCATTTTTATATCTATCAACATTTAAAAAAAACACCAGACACTAATTAGAAGTACAAAACCTAATTATTCACAGACTTCACGGCAGTACACAAGGTTGGGAAAACCCGATAACCACATTTTACTACTGTGTGAAACCAAACGACTGGGCGTAACTCCACATTACTTGTGTAATTGATTGTCTGTATTTTTATAACAGTTTATATGTATGTGTTTAAGTACACAACATCAACCGATTCACTAGCATATATATTAAAATAAATAAAAAACACACCATAATGTGGAGGAAGTTTACAGTAAATGCAATTAGCTTTTACTATCAGTGAAACGTTTAAATGCTGCTTCACAGGCCCTATGGATCAAATGGGTCCGACTGGAAATCTTTTACTACGATCAGTGAAAAGGCCTAGGCGCCTATAGCAAACTAAGGTTATTAAGATCATAGGCCTTTGCGCAATAAAAATAGCAAAGCAAAGTTTTTCAAGACATTTTTGAAACCTATTTTTCAATTGCGAGTAGCTATTGTTACCTTTTTTTTAATCTTGCCACTCTCACGCGCTGCCATACTTACCGTTGCCATTTTTACTTAGGTTTAATTACTCTTGCATTAATTCTCAAACACACGTTCCAACTTTGCGCTTCTTTGCTCACTCACTGTCTCTCCCGCTTACTATCACTTCCTTTTCTCTCATGATCTCTCTCTTCCTGTCTGTCTCTCGAGTCTCACTCTCTCTTGTCTAGTTCGCCTTAAACAGAAGAGGCACAACTCCCCCCCCCCCACACACACACATCCTACCTACTGCCATAATTATTTTTTTTTTTACAAAAACGGAGGTTTAAAAAATTATGTAACAAAAAATTTGTCTCTCTATTAGTTTTTTGTTTTTACTAAAGATATCTCAATAAATCTAAAAACAGTTACATAACAGTTAATATTTTTTGGAAATTTGGCTAGCATTCACATTATAATACCTTTATAAAAATTCTTTTTAGTTTTTTTTTAATCTATTCATTTTAATATGCAGCTTTAGCCATTTTATGCTGTTCTGAGTAATAATAGCTTAAGCTTTCTATAGAAATATTTTTTGAGCATGCGGTGTGATTGTTTTGACTAGACGTTTATTGTGTCATTTTAATCTAACGAATAATTAGAGATTTAGCTTTTTTTCTATAGAAAATGAGAAGAGAAGAAAAAATGTCACATTTTTATATCATTTCTACGTTTGAACTATTCATAATTCAATATTTGCCTGTGTGTTCAATAGTTTAGGAAGAAAACACCATGCTACTGTTTTTTATTTTTATTTTGCACTAATCCCCCCCCCCCCTCCCATTTCCCAATCCCAAAGATCTTACATTATTTGTTCCCCTCCCACTTTATTCTACTTGCACTTCCCACCAACCATGGAGCAAATCCTGGATTCGCGCCACCTTTACGTACTCCTGGTTACATCACTGCCAACCAGTTAAATATTTGCCTTCAATTTCTGGCCACTTTTAACGATGTTTTATATTTTTGTTTAGAAACGTTTTAAGCGTCTCTAAAGCATTTCCCTTATTATGCTACACAGCTGTCCCAAGAGTTGGTTAAGGAATACATTTCTATCTTAGCTGAAGCTAAACTTATGATGAAATACGAGATGTTAAATTAACGTTGATGTTAATTGAGAATAACAGAAGACCTCAAGTGCCTGAATCTTTTACATTTTTATCAACATTCTTTAGAGTTAACCAAGACACTTTTTCTGGAAAAATGTAAAGTTTAGATATTATGCTAAGACATGCACTGGAGATTATATTATAAGGATTTTGGCGTTGTAAAAATTGAATCTATCATTTATTACTTAGCCTACAGATAAAACTGTTTATCTGCTGATATAAAAACGTTAACTTATTCTTAAAAATTGAGTTTCAACACAATATTCAGATGCATTTTTTCATATAATCGAATCCATGCCATAAAGACACTTGGCAATAAGGACAACTTATATGAATAGTCCTTGCATGGGAAAATAGTGAAATAGTCTTTTTAATACTTAATCAGACGTTTATGTTGTATATCTGAATTAGGCCTACTGCATTTTTACAAATTTTAATATGCTTTTCAAATTTTCTTTTTTTTAAGTGTTTCTAAATTTTTTGATTTTGCTTATGACAAAAGAATGGTGTTACAGTGTTTTTTTTTTTTTAAAGATTCGCACACACATTTTTATATTTCCTTTGATTTTTTTTAAACAAATGTAGGTGTTCAAAAGAATAAGTATTTTACTGACTACTACTTATAATATAGGCCTACTGTTGAATGTACCAAAGAATAGGCTATCTAAGCTTATTTAATCATAAATGATTTACGAAACTAAACGCTGTCTCCTTTCTATGCTGAAAATGCTTTGGTTTATTTCTGGTGAAGGGTGTTCTAATTTTAGAGTGTTTACGCGGTCTTAGGCTGATTACCAGTTAGAGCAGACGGTAGCGAAGAATGACGTTTATTTATCATAAATCATACGAACACCTTAAAATACGATCATGAGTGGATGTTTTTTTTTTCCTGTCTTAGAAAAGTAATTACAATAGCAGAGCTTTCTAGCGTGTTTTTTAAAACAATCAGTTCAAATATATACAAAGAAATATTTGTTATCTTATTAAAAGAAAATTATTTATTCTTTAAGATGTAGACTAGTAGTACAATTTCAATTTGTTAAAAGTTGAATAATCCATGAAAACATATAATCCAAGATTGACGACCACAGAAAAGTTCATGGCTGTCAAAACTGAAACACTAAGTATGTAATTATGTTGGACCTGCATAGGAATAGCAACGAGGGAGGGGAGTAAGGAACACCAACCTCTTGCAAAAAAACAAGACAAAAAAAAAACAACAACAAAACTTTTGTTTAAAAAACCGATGTTATTTAAATACTTTTTTCTTTTGTATGTTCTAAGTGTATTAAACACTAGGCCTACTTTAGTTATAGGTTATTTTAATTAATTTTAAACGGATTCTTATTTAGTGCGAACTCAGAAATATCTTTGAGCTCAAGATGTAAGGTTTAAATAAAAAAAATTGGGAAAAGTAGATATTAGTTTATAAGATGAATGTATTGCATTCGTTTCCATTTTATTATCTTGTAACCACATCTTGTATTTTAACGTCAAAGACAAACACTTGACAGCTTCATCATTGCTTGAGCTGAGTCCATCGGAACATTAAAAGCAAAAGCTAACAGGCTCATTTACATAATTATAACAGTAGAACATAGACTATCTAGCAGCTAGCACTGAGCACTACACACACTGAAAACTTCGGATAACATTTAGTTCTTTCTGTTATTAAACTTTCAGCTGCTACCACTGAATGTTATGTTTCCTCCCCACCCCCTCCCCCCAAATAGCATTTATCTTCTCATTTACATTTAAAACGGATTGCTAGCGTGTCAGAATATATTTCTTTTTTTTTTCTTGGATTTTTTAATGGGCAACATTGAACCACATTATTGATTATATGTGTAACTGTGCGTGGGGCCAGCGTCGATACAAGATATATTTAATGTCATGCTGTCTGTTTTTGTGACAAATAATATGGAGATATCTGGATATTATTCTTAACTACGAGGCGTAAACCTAATCTATTAATTGGTGAATGGGTGCAGTGAACATAAAGACATTGAGATTTATGGTTTCTAGTTTTGTTTTTGTTTCAATTTAAGACAACTTTGCGTTCAATACTATGAATTGTATAATATGGCATATGGTGAATGTGATGAATGGCAGACTGGAGTACACAAATGAGTAGAATTACAACATGGCATATGGTGAATGTGATGAATGGCAGACTGGAGTACAAAAAATGAGGTGAATTACAACATGGCATATGGTGAATGTGATGAATGGCAGACTGGAGTACAAAAAATGAGGTGAATTACAACATGGCATATGGTGAATGTGATGAATGGCAGACTGGAGTACACAAATGAGGTGAATTACAACATGGCATATGGTGAATGTGATGAATGGCAGACTAGAGTACAAAAAATAAGGTGAATTACAACATGGCATATGGTGAATGTGATGAATGGCAGAGCTGGAGTACACAAATGAGGTGAATTACAACATGGCATTTGGTGAATGTGATGAATGGCAGACTGGAGTACACAAATGAGGTGAATTACAACATGGCATATGGTGAATGTGATGAATGGCAGAATTGAGTACACAAATGAGGTGAATTACAACATGGCATATGGTGAATGTGATGAATGGCAGACTGGAGTACAAGACATAAGGTGAATTACAACATGGCATATGGTGAATGTGATGAATGGCAGACTGTAGTACACAAATGAGGTGAATTACAACATGCCATATGGTGAATGTGATGAATGGCAGACTGGAGTACAAGACATAAGGTGAATTACAACATGGCATATGGTGAATGTGACGAATGGCAGACTGTAGTACACAAATGAGGTGAATTACAACATGGCATATGGTGAATGTGATGAATGGCAGACTGGAGCACACAAATAAGGTGAATTACAACATGGCATATGGTGAAAGTGATTAATGGCAGACTGGAGTACTAGAAATGAGGGGAATTATTTCAATATGACAAGAGAGAAGCTAAAAGAATGGCATCATGGAATACTAGAAATGTTGAAATGCGGTGAATGGCCACACTGAAAAATAGGGGTCGGCAATCTGCGGAACGCGTGCCACATCTGGCACACCGAGCCATTTTCAATTGCACGCGGGAAACATATAGATGGACAGCCTGTAACATATTAGATAAGATGAACTTTAAAAACAAAAGGCAATTCAAGTCTCTTGTAAAAACAAATTGAGTGTTAAAGCAGGATGACAGTCTGTTGGCACGCTGAATAATTTACAAAAACTACTTTGGCACACTGTTAGCAAAAGTTTGCCGATTCCTGTTGAATAGCATGCAACACAGGATGGTGAGACATACCATGATATATTGATAAACATGATAAATGATATCAGGGCATTTGTGACAACTTACATTTAAAGTAAGGGGGTGAAAATGTGAAGGTTGTACTTGGTATTCGTTTCAAAACAACAACAGCAACCACATAGTTTCATATAGTTGTGTGAAACTTGTGTGTGAAAACTCTACCCCCATGTTTCACAAACTGCATTGCTGTTTAGTTCATATTTTAGATAAAACACTAACTCTACTCATTTCTTATCTAGATAATGCAAGGCGCCAGTACATCCCCGATGAGCAGAAACTCTATAATCAAATCATGACTGGATACCTGAAGACAGTTCGACCAGTAGTGAATGGTTCTCTGCCCTTACAAGTCTTGTTCTCAATTCGACTCAACCAGATTGTTAATTTGGTAAATAGGTCACAGTGTCATGCAAATTTATGAATGATTAAATTAATTAAATTAGCAGAGTGTGAACTACATAGTTTGATTGAGTTATTTATAGCAGGGGTGGATAAACAAAGCTCCGAGAACCGCATGCGGCTTTTCGTTGAGTGATGTGTGTCTCGCATTGGTCTCACGAGAACCCACCCCTGACCTACACAACTTTGAAATAACAATGTTGTATTTTCTTTTTCTTTAATTATATTTTGTTTATGAATCGCTAAATTTACATAATATTTAAGTGTAGAATAATCTCAATGTATTTATTAGCACTAAGATTTATATAGCTTTGTTAAAAAAACACGAACAAAACACAGAATGTGACTATTATTGATTCCATTCGTGTCAACCCCTGGTTTATGGCATGCCTTTTTTTAACATAGTAGGCCTAAATGCAACAGTGTATTCAAGACTTTCTGATAGGTAGAGAACAAACAGTAGGCTAATAATTAATGGCTCTAATTCATCACCAATAACTGTAATTCAGTTCCACAAAGAACTGTTTCAGGACCTATACTATTTCTAATTTACATTAATGACTTACCCAATTGCATCAACAAATGAGCGAAATCAATATTGTGTGCATATCAGTGTATAATTTATAGAATAATAAAGACAGAAGAAGTTCAACTACGAAAATTGGGATCTAACTGGGGTTAATTTTTTTTTCAACTAGAAAAAAGTGTTTAGATGATTCAAAAAAAAAAAGAAAAAAAAAAAGAAAAAAAATACTTACAAACTACTACATTCATGATAAAGACCTAGCCCAAACTAAAAATGCAAATTACTTAGGAGTAATAATAAATAATAAGTTATCTTGGAATCCACATATTGATGAAGCAGTAAAAAATCGAATAAAATACTAGGCTTCATAAAAAAGAACTTCTACAAATGTAATAAGAACATAAAACTAAAATGCTATCTCGTATTAGATAGACCTAAAATAGAATATGGATCTCCTGTATGGAACCTATCAACTACAGAGAACATTAAAATAAAAAAAAAAAAACAGAAATGAGCTGCAAAGTTCATTACTGGCGAATATTTACAACTGACAAGAGTAACACCAATAGTTAAATCACTAAACCTAGAATCACTAAAGAACTGAAGGGCAAAGAGTAAAGTCATAATAATACATAGGCATTATATTCTAATTTAGAAATGCAACGTTGCAATGCTCAGATAAACATAAGGACGAAAACACTTTCCTTATCCCTTATGCAAGAACAAATGCATATAGGCCTAAGTACTCTTCCTTCCCTAGTGGCACCCGGGCTGTGCCCGGGCATGGAATTGGTAAACCAGTAAATTAACATAATTTAAAACACTAATGGAAATGTACGACTAGACTCAAACCACGGATGTGCGTAGGACGCAATAGTCTTCTTTATAGAAGGAGCGTCTGTAATGTATAAGATAAGATAAACGAAATGTCTTTTTAAAGGTGATTCTTTGTACAAAGTTTGAATTCCGGTGGCATCGATGCATCCATCCTTCGATCAATCTATCTATCTATCTATCTATCTATCTATCTATCTATCTATCTATCTATCTATCTATCTATATATATATATATCTATCTATCTATTTATCTATCTGTCTATCTATCTATCTATCTATCTATCTATCTATCTATCTATCTATTTATCTATCTGTCTGTCTATCCTCTATCCATCAATCACTTATCTGTCTATCTAGCTATAATCTATCTATTTATCTATACATTAATAGTTGGCCTGTCTGCCTGATCAATTATATAAACTATCCACCATTCAATGCTACCAGATTTTAGATTATTTTATGACATCACGACAACGTTTCTCAAGCATAAAAATAAGAGTCTAAACTTTTTTTTAATTTCACCTAAAATAAAAATCCTTCAAGAAATATCGAAGCACAACTAAAAAAACTATTGAAAAAATATAAATTATTATTTTTTTTTGTAATTAGGCCTACCAATAGTTATCCTACAACTTCAAAATTGAATTGATTAAATTTTAAAGTCTTTTAATTCACATTTTCCGAAAGAAAAAAAAAGTATTATTATTATGCAAAGTGGGGGAAGACAAATAGTATTAGGCAGAGGGGGAGGTGACTTTTTTTTGTTTTTTTTTGGGGGGGAAGGGGGGCGGTCGTCAGAAAAGGCAAATAATATAAAGTTGATGGGGGGGGGGGGGGAGGTCAAATTCAGAGCAAGGGAAATAGTACTCTACTGGGAAAATAGCAGACTAAATATGAACTGGTGCCCAGTTTCCGTTATTGAACAATATTGTATCTAAATATCAATAGTGAAACTTAAAATTAGATTCATTAAATATTTCTTTTAAAAGAAATAGAAACACAAAATTTTAAGTCCTTGTTTTAAAAAAACATTTTGAGGAGGGAGGGGGAGGCATGACCTCGTCTCTATGTCAATGTGCAGGAGGTCATGGTGTTCATAAGTTATTTCTCTGGTTTTGAATGCGACGTCTTTTCCGACATTCTCTAAGATCTGAATTTGTTGCTCAGCATCCGAAATCATTGTCCAGTTTTATTAGTCCTCCTTCTCCCAGCGATTCCCTCTCTGTGGTAAGAGTAGGCCCTACCCTTTGTGCGGACCGAATACGCAAAATTAACACGAGTATAAAACAACAACTACACGTAAATCTATAAATATGTAAATTGTAAAAAATCAGGTTCGTTTGGGGAAATGCCCTACTTAAGAACAACAACCCTCAAGCAAATGACTAGCACATATATCCATACATGAAAGGGTTAATTAAGAGAAACAAAGTAAAGAAAGAGATGAGGACCGTCGCCTTAGGGAATTAAGCTTTCTCTCTGTGATCCCTTGATCGAAGTCAAGGATTTCTTTCCATCAAAAAGACTGGAGAAACACTTCTGGCCACTAGTTCTATGTGTGTGCGTTGTGTATGTTGTGCCGTGTGTGTTGTGTGTGTATGTTGTGCCATGTGTGTTGTGTGTGTATGTTGTGCATGTGTGTTGTGTGTGTATGTTGTGCCATGTGTGTCATGTGTGTGTATGTTGTGCCATGTGTGTCATGTGTGCGTATGTTGTGCCATGTGTGTTGTGTGTGTATGTTGTGCCATGTGTGTCATGTGTGTGTATGTTGTGCCATGTGTGTCATGTGTGTGTATGTTGTGTCATGTTTGTGTATGTTGTGCCATGTGTGATGTGTGTGTATGTTGTGCCATGTGTGCTGTGTGTTTATGTTGTGCCAGGTGTGTCATGTGTGTGTATGTTGTGCCATGTGTGTCATGTGTGCGTATGTTGTACCATATGTGTTGTGTGTGTATGTTGTGCCATGTGTGTCATGTGTGTGTATGTTGTACCATGTGTGTCATGTGTGTGTATGTTGTGTCATGTTTGTGTATGTTGTGCCATGTGTGTTGTGTGTTTATGTTGTGCCAGGTGTGTCATGTGTGCGTATGTTGTGCCATGTGTGTTGTGTGTGTATGTTATGCCATGTGTGTTGCCTATACTGTCTTGCTTTCGCCCTAACAACATATATCAATAGATCAACACAGTGCGCTCACTATACATGTATTTAACTTACTATAAAGTTATAAATTATAAGCCATTTTTTTATAAAAGAAAAAAAAAGAAATATTAGTTCAAAGAAACGGGTAAATTATCTCAATTAAATTAAAAAAATGTTTCCACATTTGATTCAATAGTGATGCCAAACAAGTTCTGTTTTGTAATATAACAAATATTACAGACTAATTATTATTTATTTATATAAATTTAACATAATGGCATTCATAACAAGATTTTATTATCATAGGATTAAAATATTGTACGTTAAACAGTTGTAAATAAATATTTCCTGCATTAATTGTTTGTGTAGACCTAAGGCTTTTGCCACCAAAATTGAAACAAATATAGACAAACTACTAGCAACACACCAGGCAAAACGATTTACATTAATATTGAATTTTTTAAGCTTCTTGTTTAGGCAATTTTTGTATCTATTCATTCTTACAATAAGTTTCGTTTTCATTTTTTTTCAGATTTTTTAATATAAAAGCGCACAAATCTAGTCGGTCTAAAATAAATTGCGTAAACTATATCGACCCTTTAACTTCCAGGGGGTGGGGGGAATGGGCGCAAAAAAAGGGGGAGGGGCGGTGAGCTGAAAACATTTTTTAAAAGGGGGCGGTGAGCCGAAAAAGGTTGAGAACCTATGGTCTAGAGTCTAGAGTCTAGAGCAGGAGTGGGCGATGGGCAATACATAAATGAGGAGCCGAGAGGCCCATGTGCGACTCAATTAAAAATTGGTTTATATCTTACAAATTTTTGAATAATTTTATTGTAAAGTTCTTTCTCCTAATTAGTCTAATCTTTATTTTTACTACAAGTGTAGGCCAACTTAACATACGAGTTGTGTAGAATATAGCTATTAATTGACCTGTGTGTATTTATTACTATATAAGCATGGTGTAGAATGTATATATTTATAATGTATGAAAGTAGGTAATGTTGCTCTCATTGATTTCATGTGTGGCCTCCCCTGTCTAGAGTAGGCATATACATTAACATAATTATAAAAATCCAATTTACGGCTGTTTGTGTAGCAAAAAACAAACAAAAAACACTGTGCTCATACCGAAGATCAGGCTACTTTGTCATTCAAATTTCACAGTAAACATGGGAAGTAGTATTTTATGGCATTCTGAATTTAAGCATGCCCGCTTTACTAGCAGTCCTTATACATAGACATACGGAAGAAAGGTCTAAATTGGCCTTGTCAAATAAGTAAAAAGCGGAATGAATGAAAAAAAATAATTTAAAAACAAAAGTTAAGGCTAAACTAGAACTCCTAAAGTAATGACATTAGGGATCAAGTAACCGTTTAAACTTGCAGGGATTGCATAATTCAATTAGGCCCATATATCAACAGAATGTCGATTCCTCGACTCTTTGTTGCTTAAAACTGGATGAATGGAGTTGATTGTATTTAAACTAGAAATGTACATAACATCAATAAATTAGACATTAACTTTTTAAAAATTGTAAATGGTAACAAAAACAGCAACAACATTGATTTTAAACATATTTATTGTCTTTGCTTGTCTAGAATGAACGCCAACAAGTCTTGACTATAAACGCATTTATTGATCAGGTAGGCCCTATTCTAAAATTTTTTTGTTAGCTTTCTAAAGGAAATGTTTTATCTAACAAATTGATTATTTAAGTTTTACTTCTCATTATTCAACAGTGTAGGAATGAGCTACAAACACTCATATTTCATATGCAAGCATATGACTTTATGTCTAAGCCAAGGACTACTGAATCAGTCTAAGCCTATATTCATGCAGCTATTAAAAAATTTTTGTGCCACGTTTTTTTTTTCAAATATTAGCAACCGAATTTTGGATAATAAAGAAATTCATTTAGTCCTAGGAATGATAAAGTTAATAACTGAAAATAAATTTAAAGCTGTTTATATTTTGCTAATTAAAGATGATTAATTTTCTGATTTACTGCTAAAATAAACATTAATATAAAGCTGAAGAAATTTAAAGAACTAAAATATTTTATTATACACACATTTTTTGAATGTACATTTTGTTTGGCATATTCAACAAAGCTGTTAAATGAATGTTTATATTTGTTTTTCATTTCCTGAAGTCATGGACTGATCCAGCTTTATCTTGGGACCCTACTGACTTTAAGGATGTCCGATCTCTAAGGATACCAGCTGATCAAGTATGGAAACCAGATACTTTTATTTATAACAAGTAAGAACAGAGATTTAATTGTATAATGGTTAAGGTATCTAGAATAATGAAAACAAATTACCCATTAAGATGCTTTGAGGTCACAAACAATCTGCAATTTACAAAAGTGTTTTTGTTAAAAAATTGTTTTTTTTTTATGAATAGGTTTTTTTTTATTGTGATCCATACAGGCCAAAATGTTACTTTATACATTTTTTCCGACTTTGTCACACTTCGTGTTAAAGGATCACTAGTATATCTCTTCTATACTATACTGCATAATAGTAAAAAAAGCAGTTTAAAAAGTTTTGTCTATAGCATGAAATAAATAAACCATTGATAATAATACTTATTTCTTAAAGTGGGTTATTGGTTACTGCTATAAATAAAATAAATTCTCTTTAGTCATTTACAAACTATATGTTCTTTTTTGTGTGTGACTAAAATAAATATACATTTGTTGAGTAGTGCAGATAATAGATCCACTGGATTCATTCACGGGACATATATCCAGATCAAACACACAGGGGAAGTAAACTGGCCAGTTCCAGTGAGACTGAGAAGTTCCTGTGTTGTAAAGATTACTTACTTCCCTTTTGATTATCAATTCTGTATGTTAAGATTTGGCTCTTGGATATATAGGTAAGATTTCCACATCAATAGAGTTGTCTTAACATAAACTTGACAGCAATTCAAACAATTGTCTTAACATAAACTTGACAGCAATTCAAACAATTGTCTTAACATAAACTTTACAGCAATTCAAACAATTGTCGTAACATAAACTTTACAGCAATTCAAACAATTGTCTTAACATAAACTTTACAGCAATTCAAACAATTGTCTTAACGTAAACTTTACAGCAATTCAAACAATTGTCTTAACATAAACTTTACAGCAATTCAAACAATTGTCTTAACATAAACTTTACAGCAATTCAAACAATTGTCTTAACATAAACTTTACAGCAATTCAAACAATTGTCTTAACATAAACTTTACAGCAATTCAAACAATTATTGTCTTAACATAAGCTTTACAGCAATTCAAACAATTGTCTTAACATAAGCTTTACAGCAATTCAAACAATTGTCTTAACATAAGCTTTACAGCAATTCAAACAATTGTCTTAACATAAACTTTACAGCAATTCAAACAATTGTCTTAACATAAACTTTATAGCAATTCAAACAATTGTCTTGACATAAACTTTACAGCAATTCAAACAATTGTCTTGACATAAACTTTACAGCAATTCAAACAATTGTCTTGGCATAAACTTTACAGCAATTCAAACAATTGTCTTAACAAAAATTTTACAGCAATTCAAACAATTGTCTTAGCATAAACTTTACAGCAATTCAAACAATTGTCTTAACATAAACTTTACAGCAATTCAAACAATTGTCTTAACATAAACTTTACAGCAATTCAAACAATTGTCTTAACATAAACTTTACAGCAATTCAAACAATTGTCTTAACATAAACTTTACAGCAATTCAAACAATTGGTCATATATGGAATTTAAATTAAAAATCAATTATTAATGAAAAGTTTTTTTTATTTAAAAAATGGTAGGCCTACATTCAAATTTCATTGAATTTGTTGTTTAAATAAATATATATTAGGAAAATGTGGAATGATTTTTTTTAAGAATGTTGAATATGAACACATATGAAAACATCCATAGTCACAGAACCAGTTCAAAATGTGGTTGCACATTCTGTGTGATCTTTATTTTGTGGGGATGACACCCAATCATGTCTTTTCTTGGTTAGAAATTTCATTCAAATAGAAATTTCAAAATCTCTTTTTTTCTTTATGTCTACTGCTAAAACAAATGATTTAAAAGATGATAATTACTTCTTGAAATACTTGTTTCATATTATTTAACAGATTTTTTTTTTATTCTGTTGGTTTCAGTCAAACACTAGTAGATTACAATGTAAAGCAAAGTGTTGTTAATGTTGACCCTTCAAGCTACATCAAGAACAGTGAATGGGATTTGCTGTCCATGAAACTAGGAAAGAGTTTAACAAATATCTCTCTAGGCTTAGGAGTGCATCCTCATATAACTGTAAGTTCATGTATTAAAATCTGTCTTTGTTCACTCGATATTAGAGGACTTTAACTCAATTCCTTATTTTATAGCGAATGGGGGATGATAGCATGCTGGTATTATCTTTCATGAAAACCTATTAACTAACTAAATGCCTTTTAATTATTTTTAAAACATGTCAGATTTAAGCAAATCAAAAACTGAGAAAAGTAAAAAACTAAGTTTTTCAGTTATTTGTTTAGGTATGACTATTTTAATCATGTATAAAGTGTAGGCCTAGACTATATTATATTCTATATTATATTATATATATTATATTCTATATTATATTATATATATTATATTCTATATTATATTATATATATTATATTCTATATTATATTATATATATTATATTCTATATTATAGAAGAAATCTATGATTAGGAAAATGAAAATCAACATTAAATAGAAAACTTGACATGTCATAAAACCTTTTTTTTTCAACTCATAAAAAAACAAACAATTTTCTCTTTTGAATTTTTTAGAAACTTCAATGTAAATAATATTTGGCTTTTGATAGTGTTTGTAAAATCATTCAAACAAAAATACAAACTACTGATCAGTTGAAGATTTTTTAATGGTTAAGCTTTTATTTGTATACATTTCAATCACCAAAGTAAAATATGTGAAATATTATTTCAAAAGAATGTTAAAATTTTAACATGTAATTCTTCACCTATATCTATAATGCCAGTTTATTTTATGTCTACATATTTGTGTTTGCAGCACAATGTCCTCAAAGCTTTTAATTTTCTCAATTAAAAACGGTTTGTTCTAAATTAGATAATGCATTAAAAGTTATAACTACCAAATAACACTATAAAATGCACAGTTGTCTAGGGTTTTAAAGCAATTCTTCTCATTTCATTGGATTTCCTATTTACAAATGTTTAGTGCTGTTTTTTTAAACTATGTAAAGAAATATGTTCAGGGAAGATCAACAGGCATGGTATTTTAACACATTATTGATGCAGCAACTTTTCATTCCTTATCTTAAGCTTTAAACAGGTATTAGTATTATGAATTCAGAGAAAATATGAACAAAATTTGCTTAGCTCTGAGAACAGTTTGTCCTTAAGCCGGAAGATGAATATTTTTTCACTTCCTGATATTAGATATTGATTAAAATTGAGAGCTGTATACATTGTGGTAAATCAATAAAAGTACTGCCGAACCTAGAGCTCTGAGAGTATCTTTTTACTGTGTGCAATGTAATACATTGTGTTGTTAATTTTGTGATAAGTATTTGTGTCGAATTGATGTATTGGCATTAAATTTTTATTTACTGTATATACTCGCGTATAAGTCGCACCGGTGTATAAGTCGCACCCCTAGTTTAAGATTTTTTTCCTTATACGTTGTCATTGACCCGCACATAAGTCGCACCCCGACTTCCTGGGTTACACTGCCTTTTAATATCTCAAAATTGCATACCTTTTAAACATAAAAGTTACTAAGTATTCACCCTTATTTGGAAACTTTCCTTAAAAAATGGTTTTTATTGTGCATAAGGCATACATAATCAAATAAAGGCATATCGTAATAGTTCTACATAACTTCAATCAACTATAGAGGATATGTAGGAAACTTTATGACAGAGTAGTGATGTTTTTCGAACTTTACAAAAACAGTGTCGGGTGTATAAGTCGTACCCGTACTTTTTGTCGAAATTTTGTGTTAAAAAAGTGAGACTTATACGCGAGTATATACGGTAGTTTCTTTATTTAAGCGACCATTTATAAATTTATATATTCTGTCTACCTTCTTCTTCCCTAGGCATTGCTTTACCTAAAGAGAAATACATTCTACTATCTATTTAATATCATTGTACCATGTATGATGCTGTCCATGCTAACACTGATGACATTTTGGTTGTCACCAACGTCGGGAGAAAAAGTAACGCTGGGATTGTCTGTTTTTCTGGCATTCTCTATGTTCATGCTATTGATAGCAGAGGAAGTTCCTGCTTCATCTGATGCTGTTCCATTGATTGGTAAGTAATCCAGGGCAATATGAGTATCTACTATGATTAGGCATACAGCTATTGGTACTTATATCATTTGTTTATGGGGAAAAATAAAGATTGTATGCTTACACTTTACACTAAAGGTTACTATAACTTCTACAGTAATCAGCATCTAAAACTAACTACCTATAAATAATTTTAAAAGGAGAGCTGAGCAATAGCCCATACTACTTGATCTTTAAAAAAAAAGGAAGTGGAAATGGAAGTTCACATCTAAAGAAGAGGACCAGGAAACATAAATCTACAAGCACTAAAATGGATCCCACAGGGTACCAGTAAAAGAGGCGAGCCAAATACTACCTGGTTGAGAACATTGAACAAAGAATTAAAAGAAGCATAGATGAAGTGGCAGAAGATGGAAAGACTGTTTCAAGACCATAAGGACTGGATAAACATGGCCGAGCACCTGTGTCCTGAGGACCTATAGAAATTTGATTGGTTGATTGATAAAGAAGTTGAAATTTTAGTTTAATTTTTTTTTAAAGAAAGCGTGTCTAAAAAACTATTTTACAAACATAAACTAAGACACATACAAACTGAAGTTAATAAAAGATTCTTTTTTAATGCCTTTATTCTTACAATCCCCTTTGTTTATCATTTCTCTCTGTTTCTCTCAAATATGTATTCAGTCACACTCCATCGTGTCATGTAAAATAGTCTTAATATTAATTGAAATATATTATAGGCTCACAATTTGTTTTAAAAATGTTTTTACTTTCTAAAAGTGAACTGAATATTCCTCAAATCTATCTGAATAATCACTGTGTTGTAATGTTCATTCAATATTCCAGGAATCTATCTGTGTGTTGTAATGACAATGACATCAATCTCAGTACTATGTGCTGTACTAGTCACCAACCTACACAACAGAGGATCTAAACTAAGACCAGCTCCCAGATGGGTTGCAAGTTTGTTCATACGTTATCTAGCTCAACCTTTCAGAGTTAGTCAGGATGTTCAGCTGCTGGCTTCAACTATTTTTCTGGTAGCTGCATATAAAGAAATTCACTGCATAATGATTTAATATTTCCTTAGAACTGCACTAGTATATATATTTAAAATTTTAGTTAATGATTTTTACTTTTAAACAAAAAAAAAAAAAAGTATTTCATTATAAATACTAATATTCTTTGTTTATTTTTTTTTATTTTTCAGTCTGACTACTGCAAGTATTTTATATTGCATGACAGTAGGACAGCCAACAAGGACAGAACATATTATAGTGAACAAGACACCTGTGCAGACCCAATCCCTGATGAAACCTTGAATCTGTTAAATGAAACTTCTCTCAATGGCAACCATCAAAATGAACAAACTTGTCATAAAAAACAACAGTCAAGAAATTCTTTTAAATTAAAAAGCTGCAACCCAATGCAGGCTTATCCTAATTTTCAGCCTGTTCAAGAGGTTTTAGGTGAAGAAGATGAAGCTGATGAACAGTGCGGGTTAAACATTGACACGTCCCCGTTTCATACACAGCACAGAAAAATGTTATCCAGAACATATCAGAAAGTGTGTGTACAAGATGATTATTCATGTTCACTTGGTTGTCAGAGCTATGCAGATAAACAAGAAACAGGTGTTGAGGAGGTAATGCCAGAACTAGCAACAACAAGACATTCAGCTTCAGATATAACTTCACATACTCCACTGCTCTTTGACCATTCTTCGCACCATGATACAATGCAACGTCAAAAACTTCTTTCTGATACCATCACACTGGATCTACTGGGCAATCAAATGCCACTATGTCCACCCAAAGACACATTCTGTGAATGTGAGGCACTAGAGGAAGATGTCTGGGTTCTAAGGGAGGACTTTATCCCAGCAACCAATGACAGTTCAAATGATTCCTGTCGCTGCTCCCAAGAGGCTGACAGTGACACTGAGTCGCTTCAAAAGCTTTTGACCAGCGCAAAGCTCAGCTCTTCAACAGATACATCCACACCAAGCCCCCATAAAGGTGCACACAGGAGACAGTATTTCAACTATCAAAAAAAAAGAAGATCATGGCCAACCAGAGAAAACCCCAAGCTAGTTCTAAAGAGAGCCAAAATTATGATAGCTGAATGGTGTACCATAGCCAAGGTTGTGGACCGCTGCCTTTTTCTTTTTTCATTCATAGCGACTGTATTTGCATATGTCTTCCTTTTAATTGTCATGCCAGAAGGCCAGAATATTAATTTGGACAATACAACATTATACGATTCAATGAATACTGGCAGCTACAGATGGAATTAAGAGCTACAATAAAGGACATACTTATGTTGAATATATTACATTTCAATATTTACATATGTTTTAAATAGCTTTAGATAATGTGTTGAAAAATACTTCAGACTGAAACCCTTTCCTTTTGGGTACATGCAAAAAAAAAGTATGCAGCAAAATTATGCAAAGAAAACAAAACATTACAAAATCTAAAGCTAATTTGTTCAAATATATATTCTAAAATTAAAGGTAGTTTTAAGCTATTTATATGAATACATTAAATATTTTAATTTGTTAAAATTAATTGTTCTATTAGAGAAGTATAGAAATAATACAAAGATGTGAACATGATTTCCTGTTATTATAGTGAATCTTATTATGATGATGTTATAAATTTACTCTCACTGCTGGCTGACTGTCATTATTTGACAATTGACGCTGACCAATCAAAGTGTGACACATAGAACTATTAAAAGTAGATTGTAGAGTGATGTGGCAGAAATATTTTCAAATCCAATTTTAGGCACCTGTAATTTCTTGTTTCTTTAGACGTTTGGACTCCTGAGCTAATTGTTTGGTTACTGTGACCTCTGGACTGTTAAGTAGGAAATGCACATATATTTATATCTAAACAATATTGTATGTCTTTCTGTTACATCAAAGAAGAAAACCCGATTATTTATGTGCTAAGAATACATGTTAAATAATGTTTCCTTTCTAAAAATATACATTTTATACAATACATTATGCATTCATTTGTTCTAATTCAAACTTTAACCATATAAATATTTTTGTGATTATCATTAATATCATTGTCCTGTTTTGCAATGAAAACTTTGATTATCAAAAATACTTTAAAATATCTTCTTTTTGATTGTTGCAATTATCGAACTTTGTTTTTCTGTTCATTAAATTTGAATAATTTATTTTTGTTTCATTAATACTTCTTCAACTGCCATATTCTAAAGTGATTCAATAAGTCAAGAGTTCAATAAGTGAAAGAAGAGCACCATTTGAGAACCTTTAAAGCCTATAATCTGTTATGTGCTGCTCAATACACAATAGTTGGTATGCATTCATGTTTTTCTAAAGCAAATTTAAAAACATTTCAATTATTAAATATATATATACTATGTTTATAAAAATTTATTTTAATTTAAAGTTTATCAATTCAAGCTCATTAATCCATTCACTTTTACATTTCTTACAGTAAAAGAATGTAACCCCATTTGGAACATTCTGATCAATAGGGCTACTTAAGCGGTCAACCTGGCCACTCCATGCGCACAATGTCTTAGCTTCCTTTAGTTCCCTCCAGTAAATTCATGCACCTATCATAGCTGAATAGATTTTAGGACACTATGAAAAACCAGGAAATCATCTTGGAGTTTATTCCCTGGATTTGAACCCCAACTCTTAGAATAAAAACCAAAACCCTACCACCCACACCATCATGTCCAACATCAATTGCATTATTATTTCAGTTTCTCTCAGTTGCTACATGGAGCACATAAGAAATATGTCTATTACAAACTCTTAAACCTTTTTTCTCTCAAATGTCTCTTGTAATGTTGCACTGCTGTTAGTTCATTGTTTCATTGGTGGATGGAGATTATAGAGAACTTGAAGATATTATACATTTATAAAATATAAAATTCAACAAAGAACAAAAACACATGTGAGGCTGAATTAAATGAGTAAAATTTGACAATGAAACTTCTGTAATTATCAGCATTATTTATTCATAATTTTAAATTTGCTTTGCTGCATAAAAAACTTTTAAAAAATATTTTTTTCAAAAATTAAAGAGATACCAACAAGTAATGATAAGACACAGGTGAATTATTAATAGAACTTTAACCCAGTATATAAAAAAGTAAAGACTAAAAAAAAAAATAATCAGATAACATATTTCCATGGACGATATTTGTATTTATAAATTTGTTCCAATAATAATAAAACAAAAATAAAGAACTCATGCATACAAAGAAAACAAAAAACAATCAATTAGAAATAAATATAACCTCAATTTAAACATAAATAAGTATCTTATTGTAGGAGTACAATGATGTTTACATTCTAAGTACAGTTTCACAAATCTGTGTTAGTTGTGTCAGTGTCAACAGATAAATGCATTTTTAAATTTGTGGTGTAAGTAATTCCGCAGGGTTCAATTTTATAAATACATTATGTAAGATTTTGTAAAACAAGTTATGACAAAATAGAATACATCATGCATTTATGAATTATTTTATATAATATATATAATTTACATATAGTCTATAACAGTTGACTAATAAAATAAAATGAGACAATTAAAACGTTATTTACTGGAATAATATTAAAATAGTAAAATGAATAAATATTAAACAACTTTAAAACAAGAAAAATATTTATCTAGTCATTCTGTGTCAAATGCATACTACTGTGTTAATTAACAAAGGCTAATTCTAATAATACTTATCTTGTGGCTATGCATAAAATATTATGAAATACTATTTAGCAAATACACAAAAAAGAAAAATTAGAAGTACCAAAACACACACAAAAGGATACACAAATAAATAATTTAATAATAATTTTATTAACCCTTACAGCCCCAGTCCCATATATTTTCATCGACCTACTTTTCCCCCTCTGTCCCAAGCGCATATATTTCCATCTGCCAATGCTATTCCCTGTGGCCAAGGGTGTATATTTTCTTCAAGAAATAGTGTCTATTAAAAGAGCCAAAATAGGGCTGTGACCTTTCACATTAGTCTAGAGCAGAATGTTTAATCCATAGCTGAATAGTAGAATTTAATTTTGCTTTTTAAATTAAGAAAATTGACTAATTACTGAAGTTTTTAGTGAAATTGAAAATGCGGTTCTAATGGGCGATACCAAGTCACCTTCTGCTATTATGGACTTATGTGTTGTTGAACATTTTTCTTATGAATTAATTTTATGAATAAATCCAATTATTTAAATGATTAGATGATTTTAATTAGTTAAGTTATGTGCTATCAAATAATATGACTTTTTACAAACGAAAAATAATTATTTTATTTTGTAACCCTATCAATGTTTCAGCCTTTCTACAATAAAGTCTGGGCCGGGGGGGGGGGGGGGGTAATTAGAAAAATAAAAGCCAGTGTGGAGGTTAACATAGCAAAAAAGTAGGTTGGTGCGAGAAGGGTTAACAGATCTCAGTATAATAATAAAATAATGACTAAATGATTACTGTACCATTTCAGCCATCAGATTTGCTTAACTTTATTATAGTGACCACTTGGACATCTTTAATGTCACTTTGAGTTGAGTTGTTAAAAATTTTTTTTTAACCTTTTGAACTTGATTTTTTGTTACATATGTTCACAGACTATGTTCCATGAGACTAAGACTTCCATCAATTAATACAAATATATAGCCAATACTGATATGTCAAAACTACATGACTTGTGGCAAGAAACCCTTCCCCCCAGGGATTTAAGATTTAAGGGTACGGGATAAGTTAATGAATTATAAAAGACATAAACATTTTTTGTCCAATGTTTAAAATAGACTAAGCAGTATATGTGCTAAATGTATCACTAGCTGCTAATATTTTATTGTCCATCTGGTCGGCTGCTCACAAGTTTTGTCTTTCTCGTGACATAGTCGATTAAATGTTGTGTTTGGGTTGAAGCCCAAAATTTCTCTTTCATCTTGGATGCGAAATGAAAAAGTTGACTCTCTGGTGCCAATGAAATATCTAAGAAATAGGAAAAAAAAATTATGAGACAGTTAAAAATGAAATTCTGCTGTATATAAGAGACAGCTCTGAGTTATTTAATGATAAAAGAAATCTTTATGATGTCAACAAATAATAATAATTTTTAAGTGAGTTACGTTAAAAAGAGTAGTAGTCTATCTCTGTTATACTGGAAACATGTAAGAGTGATATTTAACTAATTTGTTTCTAATACATCATATTTGTTATTAGCATTACTTTTAAAATTTATTGTCTGACTGATTGCCCTTTATTAAACCTTTACATAAACCACTGCTATAATCCACTAATTTGTTTCTTTAAATAAATGGAATTGATACTTCACATTTAAATCAACCCTTTACATTTAGTACATAGAATGTACAGTCTTTCTTTAATTTCTCACCTTGCATGGGCACTAATCCACTGATCTACAATGGCAATTCCTCCATCTTTAATCTTTCTTTTAATTTCCAATGACGGTTCAAAACGGTAGACAGAAAAATTTGTCAAGTATTCTTTTAGCTCAGCAAATTCTGAAATGAAAAATGTCAACATATTTTTTATAAATGTAAAAATTGAAGTCTGAACTAAAAAAAAATTTATTTATTAGTTTAAGTGAAACACTAAATAAAAGATGTTTGGAAAGTATAGGAAAGAAAAAGAAATTTAAAAAAATTTAAATTGGAAGCACAAAATTTATTCTTTTGATGGTTCTAAGCACTGGTAATTACAGTTAAAATGTTAAGGTCCAACTATTGCAAATATTTTATATCGCTTGACAGAAACAGTCAACATGAAGAGAATTTAACAGAATACATTTGATAGTGAACTAAATTTGACAGAATACATTTGATAGTGAACTAAATTTGACAGAATACATTTGATAGTGAACTAAATTTAACAGAATACATTTGATAGTGAACTAAATTTAACAGAATACATTTGATAGTGAACTAAATTTAACAGAATACATTTGATAGTGAACTAAATTTAACAGAATACATTTGATAGTGAACTAAATTTAACAGAATACATTTGATAGTGAACTAAATTTAACAGAATACATTTGATAGTGAACTAAATTTAACAGAATACATTTGATAGTGAACTAAATTTTACAGAATACATTTGATAGTGAACTAAATTTAACAGAATACATTTGATAGTGAACTAAATTTTACAGAATACATTTGATAGTGAACTAAATTTAACAGAATACATTTGATAGTGAACTAAATTTAACAGAATACATTTGATAGTGAACTAAATTTAACAGAATACATTTGATAGTGAACTAAATTTAACAGAATACATTTGATAGTGAACTAAATTTAACAGAATACATTTGATAGTGAACTAAATTTAACAGAATACATTTGATAGTGAACTAAATTTAACAGAATACATTTGATAGTGAACTAAATTTAACAGAATACATTTGATAGTGAACTAAATTTTACAGAATACATTTGATAGTGAACTAAATTTAACAGAATACATTTCATAGTGAACTAAATTTAACAGAATACATTTGATAGTGAACTAAATTTAACAGAATACATTTGATAGTGAACTAAATTTAACAGAATACATTTGATAGTGAACTAAATTTAACAGAATACATTTGATAGTGAACTAAATTTAACAGAATACATTTGATAGTGAACTAAATTTAACAGAATACATTTGATAGTGAACTAAATTTAACAGAATACATTTGATAGTGAACTAAATTTAACAGAATACATTTGATAGTGAACTAAATTTTACAGAATACATTTGATAGTGAACTAAATTTAACAGAATACATTTCATAGTGAACTAAATTTAACAGAATACATTTGATAGTTAACTAAATTTAACAGAATACATTTGATAGTGAACTAAATTTAACAGAATACATTTGATAGTGAACTCAATTTAACAGAATACATTTGATAGTGAACTAAATTTAACAGAATACATTTGATAGTGAACTAAATTTAACAGAATACATTTGATAGTGAACAAAATTTAACAGAATACATTTGATAGTGAACTAGTCACTTGAGCAGGTTCTTCTACTCACTTGTATCTGAACTAAAGGAATTACAAGCTGTTTGGTAAATATTTTTTTGTAATAAGTCTAATAATTCCTAGTGCTAATCATGACAGATTCAAAATTAAAATGCATATTATACACTTTTAGGAAATAAAGTTAGAAAGAAAAACATTGAATAATTAATTATAAAATACTAATTAAATTATCAAATTATTCATACTCGACAAAGAATGTTTTTTATAAATAATATCTGAGGAAGACTGGATCAGTTAAACATAATGAAATATGTCTTTGCAGTTTGTTTTTTTTATCCAGAAGAACTTTTATTCTTGCATGAAAAATGAAATATTTCTGAAAGCTTCAACCAACCTTCTAAAGTAGAATCAGTGGCAATAAATATTTTCTTTAAGTCCAATTTCTTGCAAAGTTTCTTAATCTGTTTCCCTGCATGCTTAATTGAAGGAATATCTTTCATTCTCACTTTGGCAAAGTCTGCTCGCCTTAAATGAACTGCTAAATAGGGTCCACCTATGGCATCCCCATGTTTTCTCTGTGAATGAAATTGATATGTTTAAATATACATTGGGGGCTTTATATCATATATATATATATACATTAATAAATTTATTCCAAAAGCTATTATTACCCCAAGCAATGAGCACGGTGGCAGAGAGTTTGACTGGCGATCCAAAGATTCTGGGTTTGAATCCTGGCGGTGGAGGCTAGGATTTTTTGGGGGACTTGAGGGTGTTTCTGAGTCTACCCAGCTCTGATGGGTACCAGACATTAGTTGAAGTAAAGGCGACTAGGCATTGTGGTGGCCACACATCCCCTAGTATGCCATGGCCACAGAGACTGGTGAATGCTGTTTCATTAGCCCTATGATCAGTTTGGTCCAAAGGCTACCTCACTTACTTACTTACCCCAAGCAATGAGAGAACTAATCTCCACTAGGTCACAATCACTAGATTATTGTTACACTACATTTTAAAGTCTATATTTCTGTCATTTATTGAACAGTTTACAATAGCTGCTTGCAGATGTTAGCAACTTAATTCTTTTAATTTTAACATTTTTATAAAATTGATGTGTTTTTTTACATAGGTGAAAGGAAAGTTTCATACTTTCATTTTAGTCCAATCATCATCTAATTTGGTTAAATCTTGCTCATCTGTGGAGTCTAAGTTAAACATTCTAAAGTCATCAGCAATGTCTCGTAATTGCTTGGAAAATCTCATACTCCGCCTCACCTAAAACAGAGTGTTTACAATTATACAAACTTTATTTATTTTTCAATACTAAGTTGCATTATTTATTGCTAATCAATCTACATAATTACAGCGAGTTTGTTTATTTAGATGTTCGTTAGTGCTCTATAGGCTTTCAAGCCATTTGACTAATCGGGTCAAAAATTTAATGTATAAATTGGAAACGTCTTCCAAATGAAATTTTTATTATATAAATAATATTGCTGAATTTGTCAATTTATTGTTTAATAAACGTAGGCCTATTAGTAATCACCTTAGGTTAAGGTTCTAAACTGAGCACCATTTCAGAATAATGTCCCTTTGAAATGCTGTTACACCATTCATTTGCTATGTTGAACACGAGATCTTATCAGGTTTTCAGAATGATCTCCCTTTGAAATGCTTTCAATAAAAAAATAACAAAAACTCTAAATACCGAAAGATACGTTCTCACGACAGTTTTTATTGTAATAGTGTTAGTTATTTTTTCCTTCTCTTTTAACAAAACACATTGTAATCAATCGTTTTTCCATCACTTTGACGTGAATAACCATTAACTATATTATAATTATACGCAAATTAGATTCCAAGAATTTTCACAAGTTACTTACTTCCCAAAACTCTGCATCTCCATATCTATCATGAAGAACAGTTTCAGCTCTATCTACCATGACAGATCTGCTCAGAAGCACAGAATAATTGCATCAAGTTTCAACAAACTTTTACTGTAACTTTATTGTATCCAACAAACAATATTGATATACCTAATTAGTCTTAGTTTAAGTTGTTATGCTTTTATAATATAATAAAACAGGATAACATTTTTCAAGATAGGAAATTTGTTATGACTTGACTGTAAATGTATTATAAGACAACAAAAAAACACTAGATAGATACATGTACATTGTCAAACAAAACACAAGATTACTAAGAGAATAATAATATTATTGACATAGAAACTTTCTATACATTACAAACCTGGCTGTTGTACTGGACAATAAAAATGGTTTAAGAATGCCAGCTTGACCCATCACTGACAGGCATTCAACCTTTCTAGTAGCTACATCATCTCCATAACCATAAAACCAGCCATGCCACAAATTACTTTTAGCATCCTAAAAATGTTTATTTAATATGAAATCAAGGCCGTTTTTTCAATTACGTCATTTTTTTATATCCAATTTAACAAGATTTAATTTTTCATTCAGCCATCAAAATCTCTAAATAAATTTTACATTTTCCTTTTATTAATTAGAATTAACAATCACTTTATCTTACAAAGTTGTAGGGATTTTGTATACAAGTTCTTTTATCCAGCTTTTCCTCCCACAGATCCCAGCCTTCTTCATAATGCTGAAGGTAAAAAACTTCATCAATCATTGACTCCTTGCTGACTGAAAGAAATAAAATATTTCAAAGAGAATAATGTTTGAGTCACAGAAATATAAATTTATTATATAAAATTTTGAATTAAAAATCTTTTTTTTTTCAATTGATAAGCCCAAAACAGTTGAATACCAGAAATTGTTTTGATCTAAAAGTCTGTAATGGTTCTTCTCAAATTTTTCTCTACAATAATTTCTTTTGTGCTTCTTGTTCTTGTATCTTCTTTCTGCTACAGACTAAAATTAAACTCTGATTTCTAATGAGCTATAAGAAAAACAACATGTACCCAAGACGAAGCCAGAAATATTTTTTTTTCCGGGACAAATATTTTCCATTTTTTTTTACAATTTTAGTACTAATTTGACAAAAAACAAAAGTATTTTTTAAAAAAATTCAGGGGGGGGGGGGGGGGGGGGGGCCTAACCACTCCCCAGCCTCCCCTGTGGCTTTGCCCCTGCATGTACCTTATCTTATATATTACAGAAGCGCCTTCTATAAAAAAGATTATTGCATCCTATGCTTATTCATGGTCATCTTGCATTTGTATTTTTTAATTATTGTAAGTTACTGGGTTTACCTGGTTTGTTCAGGTAAACCATTCCATGCCCAGGTGCCACTTGAGAAGAAAAAATACTTAAATGCATTTGTACTCACATAAGGGATAAAGAAAGCCACCTTATGTTTATCTGAGCATTGCAACATATTGTTATTGTGTTGCATATCTAAATTAGAGTTTAATGCCTTATGTATTATATTACATCTTTACTCTTTGCCCTTATGTCCTCAAGTGTTTCTAGGTTTAGTGATTTAACTATTGGTGTTACTCTTGTCAGTTGTGAATATTCACTAGTAATGAACCTTGCAGCTCTTTTCTGAATTTGTTATAATTTTTTAAAATGTTTTCTTTAGTTGATGGGTCCCATACAGATGCTGCATATTCTAGTATAGGCCTAATAGGCCAAACTAATGTGAGATAGCATTTTAGTTTTATATTCTTATTACATTTATAAAAGTTCCTTTTTATGAAGCCTAATGTTTTGTATGTAGATGAATATATCTCTAAAACTATTGGTTAGTAACTTAGTATGTTGATAGTTGATACTGACTTTTCAAAAATTCTTCAAACTCCATTACTGGGATAAATCTTCTTAAACTGGGCAGATCAAAAAATGATGACCAAGGAAGTCTATCTTGTGATCCAATGTCTCTTGATTTCCAATGATAAAGTCTACTCCAAGGAGGCAATACAAGTATCCAAGGAGAATCTTCATTAAGCCTGCGTACAAGGATTGCTATACGCATGTATACATCACGTCTAAGGTTGAAACCCTCTCCTGGATTTACATCATATAAAAGATACCTACAACAAAATAAGGTGTAAGTTCAGAACATAATTTTTTCTTTAATTAACATTTAGGCTTAAATGTAAATTCAAAGTTAGTTGACTACTAATGAGTAGGCCTACATTTAAAAAAAATTTAGCTTAAAAAAGGAACTAGAATTTTGTAGCTTTTTTTTTCTACTTAAAAAGATTGAAAAATATCTAAAATGACAGCTCTATCATTTGCAATTGGCAACAGGGCCTAAATATTTACTTTTAAAAGCACTCCAAAATACTTTCTCAAACTCCATGCATAAGATTTAGGCTGAATTAAAGCAAGTGTGGTCGACTATGTTGTGCCCTAGTCCTAGGCTTTATGCTTTGTTCAGGTCTAAAGTTTAAAGTAGGCCTAAACTTTCAATTTTCACAATAATTTTAAGTAAGTGTAAGCTGCTAAGGCTAAGAGCCTAAGACTAACCTAAGTTAGGTCACTACTAATTCACTAAGTCTTAATAAAAGTCTTTATTCTAAGAAGACAACTTTACATTACAGACCTGTTTCCCTAACAAGCATAACATGTACAATACTTGAACATATAATATATAGTAGTATAGTAAATCATCTAGACAAACTTAATGCACTGTGCCCACACCAACATGGCTTTAGGAAAAACAGATCATGTGAGACTCAATTAATAGGCTTAATAGATGACTTGTCTAAGGGATTAGATAATAACAACCAAATTGATGCTATATTACAAGATTTTTCCAAAGCATTCAATAAAGTTCATCATGCTAGTCTACTAAAAAAAAATTAAATAGTTTGGCATCTCTGGTCCTTAACATCAGTGGATTCAGGACTTTCTTATATGCAGAGAACAAACTGTGGTAATAAATGGCTCTAAGTCATTACCAATAACTGTAAACTCAGGAGTTCCACAAGGAACTGTTCTAGGACCCTTACTATTTCTAATTTATATTAATGATCTGCCAAATTGCATCAAGACAGGAACAAAGGTAAGATTATTTGCCGATGATTGCATAATTTATAAAATAATAAAGACAGGAAAAGATAGTGAACTTCTACAAAAAGACTTAAAGATGAACTACAAAAATGGGAATCAAACTGGAGTATGTCTTTTCACCCAGAAAAATGCTAACTAATAAGGGTATCCAAAAAAAAAGAAACAAATAATAGCAAACTACTTCATTCATGGTAAAGAACTAACTCTAACAATGCTAAGTATCTAGGAGTAATAATAAATGACAAGTTTATCTTGGAACCCTCATATTGATGAAGTAATTAAAAAATGAAACAAAACATTAGGATTCATAAAAAGGAACTTTTACAAATGTAATAAGAATATAAAACTAAAATGATATCTCACATTAGTTAGACCTATACTAGAATATTCAGCACCTGTATGGGACCCATCAACTAAAGAAAACATGAAAAAATTAGAACAAATCCAAAAAAGAGCTGCAAGGTTCATAACCAGTGAATATTACCAATTAACAAGAGTAACACCATTAGTCAAATCACTAAACCTAGAGACACTATAGAGGACAGAAGGGCAAAGAGTAAAGTAGTAATAATACATAAGGCATTAAACTCAAATCTAGAAATTTGTGAAGCTGGCTGGTCCAGCGGTTAGTTCACCGGACTGTCAACCAAAAACCAACTGACAGGTCGCGGGTTCTATCCCTGCCACCGACGGATCCCTGTCGCCCTGCAGGGCCTAGTGGACGCAATAATCTTGTATCTAGAAGGAACGTCTGTAAACTAAACTTATAAGATAACCCAATAACAACCTGTTACAAAGCTCCGATAAACATAAAGGCAAAAACACTTTCCTTGTCCCTTATGCGAGAACAAATGCATATAAGTACTCTTTCTTCCCGAGTGGCATTCGGGCATGGAATGGGTTGCCTGAACAAACCAGGAAAACCAGTAACTTAACATCATTTAAAACATTAATAAAAATGCAAGACTAGACTCGGACCACGGATGAGCGTAGGATGCAATAATCTTCTTTATAGAAATAGAACTTAATAGAAGGAGCGTCTGTAATGTATAACAATAACAGTATTAACAGTATAAGTCTGTATAAGTATAAGATAAGACAACTTATTTCTAAGTCTAAGACTTCGAATTAATTTATAAAAGGTGGTAAAAGTATGCAAAACTTTTTTTTTCACAGACATACACATAGTCACATCCTACCTACCTGGGCGCTTGAGCTCTATCTACTACCACTTTGAATTTTGAATCTGGTTCAAATGCGTTGACCTCGTCGGCATGAGTGTTAGTGTTAGCTAAACTTAAACATGCTATGAATATTAAAATATATTTTATAAAACTCTTTTTATATCCGATTTTCATAACCGATTTTATCACATCGACCTTGAACATCTCTTTTATTGCATCGAGATTTGGAGAAAAAAAAAGGTTTTAATGCATTTCTAGCCACCAACGTAAGATTATTTACTTTTTAACTTTTTAAGAACACAGCCTAACACAGCTGAGAGTCTAAGTTTTACACGTATTGTAGTCACTAACAGTTTCAAACTAAGTGCGGATTTATTTTTTGTCCAATAAAAATCCGTCCAAAGGGAGGAAAAAAAATCTAGCGGAAGATTTCGTGATAGTAAGACAGTGGCTAGATCAATACAGTATAGATCTATATTTGAGTTATTCTACATTTAACAGCAGATGTTCAGATAGAAAGATGAGCACTTAGTCCGACTTAACGTACAAAGATATAAATCTAATATGTAGCCTAGGCCTAGAAAGAAAAAACAACAACTAAGTAGGGCCTAATGTAGGAATGATTATTGCCCTGCTGAATTATATATCTAGGCACTATAATAGCTAAGCTTGTCCATAGAGAAATTTAGTGCTATTCTTTTATAGTGTTTTAAGTTTAAACGTGTATATCTGAAAGTACTGACTTCAGCGTTTTGTGTGTGTTATCTAGTTAAATCAACATCTGAACACATTGTTTATATATTATATAGGCTATTATACAGTGCCCTCACAAGGAGGAGGGCAGAGGGAGGGCTTGTGCCCGGGGGCGACACTTCTAGGGTGCGGTAAATATAGTCTAATAAATGTCTAAATATAGCACTCAACAAAGCAGTTACAGTAAGCAAGGGGGCGTCGCTGAAACTTTTGCCTTGGGGCGCCCCATAGGCTTGTGGAGGCTCTGAATATTATATGGCTCTATACTCTATATCATAGGTTCTCAACCTTTTTTGGCTCACACAACACACTCTATAGAAACACACTCTATAACAACACACTCTATAACAACACACTCTATAACAACACACTCTATAACAACACACTCTATAACAACACACTCTATAACAACACAGTCTATACCATAGGTTCTCAACCTTTTTCGGCTCACCGCCCCCTTTGACAATTTTTTTCTGCTCACCGCCCCCCCCCCCAACTTTCTTTTAGCGCCCACTCCCCCCCCCTTTCCGCCCATCTGGACTATAGTTTCCGCAATTTTTTTAGGCGTACTAGACTTTTTGTGTGATTAATTATCTTTAAAAAAACTGAAAAGGAAACATATTGTAAGAATTAATAGATAAAAAAATTGCCTTAACAAAAAGTTTTAAGCAAATCAATGCGAATCGTTTGCCTGGTGTGTTGCTAGCAATTTGTCTATTTTTGTTTAATTTTGGTTGCAAAAGCCTTAGGTCTAATAATCAGTAATATTTGTTATATTACAAAACAGAACTTGTTCGGCATCACTATTGAATCAAATGTGAAAACATTTTTTTTGTTAAAGGGAGATAATTAGCCCATTTTATTTGAGCTAATATTTTTTTTTTTTTTCTTTTATACAAAATAAATGGCTTACAATGTATAACTTTGAAATGGTCAAACTGTAAAAAGTATTTGAAAATTCTATAAATATTATTTGACTAAAGAATTTATATGTATATTTTCAAACATTACAATAACTACCCAGTTTGTATGATTACTACTTATCTATACCTCTCAACGTATCAAATCGATTACAACGACTTAAAATACATAGATTACATCTCGGTACTGTGATCAAAATATCATTGATATTAGCAGATGTTAGGGCGACAGTCCGGTGAACTAACCACAGGACCAGCCGGCCGCACACTATATAATATGCCAAATACTTCATCGAAAAGTCACTTCGATTCCAATTTCTTATTAATATAATAATATGTAGGCATACTGTTGGGGGATATCAGATATTTAGCAGCACTTGCGTTTACATCACATGTCATCCTCCAAAAACTAACTGGTTCAAAAAGCTGAGGTGTTAAAATATATCAGGTACGTTTATACCGCCCACTTGCCCTTCACCGCCCCCCAATCGCCCCCGGGAATGACAGCGCCCACCGAAAGCCTCTCACCGCCCCCCCGGGGAGCGATATCGCCCCCGTTGAGAACCTATGCTCTATATGGAAGTAAATTTAAAGAGGCTGGCCAACTATTTTTAACATGAGAGTATATTTTTATTCATCGTCATTTCTGCTAAGATCTTGTTTTGTATGCAGCCGAAAATCTATGTTCTTTATTTTCTCTGTCCTCCTGAAGTAGATCTATGTCTATGACAGTTGAACAGTGATTGGTTTTTGTTGCTACTTGAACGGGGTCATGGTTTCAGCTAGGGATGTTAAAACCGTTTTTTTCCTAAACCGGTTTTCGGTTCTATAAAACCGGTTTAATACCGGATTTTTGTCCCCCCCCCCCCCCCGTGCAATGTCACTTAAGCCAAATGTGTATAGCTTTGTAGGTATATTTGAAAAATACTTCAAACTTAATTAGTGTTTGCAAGGCATTCAAGGGATTTTTTTGTGTGAATACAATATAATTTTGTACACTTTACCTTAAAATTCTTTAGAATTAAAAAAAAATCTGGGCTAATTTATTAAAACCGATAAATCTAGTAACTTTCAATTTGTTAATAGTAGTAATCAAATTACCGATTATCGTTGACCATAATATTAAGAAGCATTTGAAGAGGCATATATGGTAACTTGTAAAATTATGCATTGAAATGTTTCGCTTAGCACAAATCAAAAGAATATGTATTTAGTAGTGCCGTTAATAATAAAGCACAGACGCGGTGTCTAGCCGAATTGTTCAGGGTCACATGGAAGGGCTAGTTTGCGTCTCTCCATTGCGTACATCAAAGAGCAGAGCACATCTAAAAGATGAGCCGACAAGTAAAAAGATTCATGTTAATTGTAACTGTTACTTAAGAATTTTAATTAATGGTTTGATGTTGCTTTTATCGCAAGTCGTAGTTGGTATTTGGAAACACAAGAAACACAATATCTAAGACTAAATAGTGTTAGCAAGGCATTTCAGGAATTGTTTTGTGCGAATCCAACATTATTTATTTAAAATATCTCCATTAGAACCAAAATAAAGGTCTTTTACTTGAAGTAATCATTACCTTCTAACTTCCAACCAACAAACCAAAATCCGGTTCTGAAAATCAAAACCGGTTTTCGGTTTCAAAACTGGAATCCGGTATTCCGGTTTTCGTTTAACATCCCAAGTTTCAGCCTTCACCCTTTGAGACAGTGAGATGAAATAAATCCCCTCTTTCACTTACCCGATCAGAAATAGTAGGCCGATCAGCAACCAGCAAAAGTAGTAGACTTACGCGCCTTCTTAGTTTCAATCTTTGATGTTGTTTAAACTTAAACCTGTGACTGAGGATTTACTGGCAGAACAACAGGCAGGTTTCAGACCAGGCAGAAGCACAATTGAGAAGATTTTCAACTGTCGCTTGCTCATAGCAAAATACATACAACGCCAATGAGAACTCCTCCATAACTTTACAGATTTTAAGAAAGTCTTCGATCTTGTATGACACGAGGGACTTTGGCAAGTGGTGAGAAACTTTTTCAAGATGTCAATTAATTATTATTGGTGGAAGACCCCTATGCAATCTAAGATTTGCTTATGATATCGACATGTTGGCCGGGAGCAACAAAGAAATACAAGAGCTCACGCTTGCAGATAAAACAGGGACATACGGAATGGAAATCAGCTCAGACAAAAGCAAAATAATGATCACCACAGATGCCAGAAGATGCAAACATTATAATGAACCAACTAGAGGAGTTAAAGAATTTTAATTATCAAGGAGCCATCCTATCCGTAGGCGGAAGCTGTGATTCAGAAATTCGAGCCACGATTGGGTCAGCAATGGCGGCAATGGTCGGACTAAAAAGAAACTTGTCCAGCAAAAGCATTCGTCTCCAACAAAAGTTCAAGCTTTACATAGCCCTTATGATAACCATTGTTCTGTGCGGATGTGAGACCTGGACACTGCTAGCAACCACTGAATACACGTTGCAGGCATTCGAAAATAAATGCATGAGAAAAATCCCTCGAATCTCTTACCAAGAACCATTAAAATGAATATGTCTGGTACAAAGTACCCTCACTTGCGGGCCCTCAGGAAAGCCATATTGGAAGCAATAAAGCGGCACGAGTTGACATGGTTCGGTCATGTGTTGCGGCATAATAACCTGCCAAAAAACACCCTCCAAGGCAGTGTAGAAAGTGGGCGCCGGAGAGGCCGTCAGCGGAAATGATGGTTCGACAATATAAAAGATTGGTCAAAGTTGCAAATTACTGACCTATTGACAGCTGCTCAAGATATGCAAAAATGGTGAAAGATGACTGCTGGGGCCACAATGGTCTCATGATGATGATGATATCGTCAGTAGCGAGGGGGGGGGGGGGGGTGCAGCTGGAACGGCCTCTGAAGCAAAAGATGAAAGTAGAGTGAACGCCCAGCAGTTGTATAAGCTAAACCAAAAGATGAAAGGAGAGTGAATGCCCAGCAGTTGTATAAGCTGAACCAAAAGATGAAAGTAGAGTGAATGCCCAGCAGTTGTATAAGCTGAACCAAAAGATGAAAGGAGAGAGAATGCCCAGCAGTTGTATAAGCTGAACCAAAAGATGAAAGGAGAGAGAATGCCCAGCAGTTGTATAAGCTGAACCAAAAGATGAAAGTAGAGTGAATGCCCAGCAGTTGTATAAGCTGAACCAAAAGATGAAAGGAGAGAGAATGCCCAGCAGTTGTATAAGCTAAACCAAAAGATGAAAGGAGAGTGAATGCCCAGCAGTTGTATAAGCTGAACCAAAAGATGAAAGGAGAGAGAATGCCCAGCAGTTGTATAAGCTGAACCAAAAGATGAAAGGAGAGAGAATGTCCAGCAGTTGTATAAGCTGAACCAAAAGATGAAAGTAGAACAGTGAACGCCCAGCAGTTGTAGGCCTATAAGCTGAACCAAAAGCTGAAAGTAGAGTGAATTCCCAGCAGTTGTATAAGCTAAACCAAAAGATGAAAGTAGAAGAGTGAACGCCCAGCAGTTGTAGGCCTATAAGCTGAACCAAAAGCTGAAAGTACAGTGAATTCCCAGCAGTTGTATAATAAGCTAAACCAAAAGCTGAAAGTAGATTGAATGCTCAGCAGTTGTGAACAACACTCGACCTGCAGAGTTTACATTTAAAATTCTCCTTCTTCGATGTATCTTGCGTGCCACTGAAAATCACTATGCCTGCCAACTCTTGCACGCGTGCCTTAGGTTGCCAACCCTTCTCTAGAGTTTCGATGTATAGAGATTTAACTATTGGTGTATAATTGTGTCAGTTGTTAATATTCGCTAGTAAGGAACTTTGCAGCTCTTTTCTGAATGTGTTATAATGTATTTATAATATAATATGTGCATCCTGGAAATCAGAAGTATCAATCAATTTTGCAGAATTTTCCGCCACTAATAGTGAATCGTCAATAATGAAATAATAAACGGCAGTAATACACAGCGTGTTTAGCATACCCCAAGGCACAGGGTATTCTTGTAAGACTTAATACGTAGGCCTACCATTTTTTAGTTATTCTCTATAATCTAGAAAAGTTGCTATAAGCGGGGCCTTTTTCTTAAAAGTTCGCTCCCCCCAAGCGCCAAAACCTGGCTACGCCAGGGATTTTAGTCTGATGGTTGGCTTCCACGAGGCTTTCTCCATCATGTATCAGCTGTCCCTGATTCAATCGCTGTCTAGATTCTCCAATTGCTTTAGTTTCTCCCCCGGGTTTGGACCGGCCATAATGGAGTTAGCATAAAAGTCCAAAAGACATCTAAATCCGACCCTAAGTCAGAAGTAAATAGACCCCATTATTTAGAGTTTAGGAAAAAAGGATGTCCATTAGGCTATCGACTGCATGGGATTAGTGTGTTGTGTTTTTGGGGGAGGGGTTGTAAATGTTTGTGATGATTTTATTTAGGGTTATAATTGGTTAAATACCACATTTTAAAACAAAAACAAAAAAAAAGACAACTTAAAAAAAAAATTAAAATGTTTATTTTTATATTTTATTATCATATTATATTTAACCGATCCTTAGCTTGATGGAAAGTTGAGCTCCATTCACTGATCTAGGACCTATTTTATATAGATATCAAAATGGCTCCGTTTCCATCATTTGTGTGTGTGTTTCTGTTTGCTACTAACTTTTAATTATTTCGTTATTTAGATAAGATAGAACTTTAAACATTAACAAAGCAAAATCATTTCTAATGATCAACAGTTTCTTTTTATTCTATTTCCTTATAAATTTATCAAGAAGATTTATGTAATTAAGCTCTGTAATAAAACCATAATTTAATCTTGCAAGAAATATAGGCCTATATTGACATAGAAACAAAAATTAATGAAAATAACTTATATCGTCGTTTTACATTGGCAAGTTAAAGTAATTAAACGATTATCTAATGATAATTTTTGCCGTGTCACGTTGCATTTTGTATTGTTCCGTTGGTAATGTCTGGTAGTTTATATTTTCCACTGTTCCATGGCCACGCGCTAGGATCAAATAACTCAGATCTTAATACTGTTTCAATGGCTCCTTCATCTTCAGGGTCCGTTTCAAATCGTCGAAGACATTCCTCCATACTGGCCAGCCACTCGTGAAGGCGTCTCCTTCTGACGTCAGCACTGTTCACTTTCAAAGCGTCGAGAACGTCACTTCCTGTGATGGCTTTCGCCGATCCCGGTAGAGACCCGCGGCTGTCCAACAGCTTGCGCATCAACAGTGGGAAGTGAGACGCGTAGAACTGGATGGCCTTCAGCTCGTCTCCGTGGAAGGAATACGGTTTCATTTCTTTACCTTTTAAAATAACTTTGAAGAAATCTCCGTTTTCTTGAGCCGGTGTAGGAGGTAGAAGTGTTGGTCGACGAAGAAACGGAAGACCAAAGGAGTTTTTTGGAAGTTTTTTGGCCTCATAGCTTTTATCTACTTGCATAGAACGTGTATCCAATAAGGCAGACTGAACTTGTTGATGGACCTTGGGCGTTATTTTATCCACGTGCTCATTGTTAAGATGAGGAAGGTTTTGAGTAAATTTGTGCCATTCCTGGAATCGAAGATCCGCAATTTGACGCACAAGTCTTGGCGCCGTTGTCGATGGCAGTCCGGTGTAGACTTTATTGGAGCTATGTACATATTTACGCCCCCTTTGTACCATGGTGGCTTGGAGTAAACTTTGGTCTGTTGTAGATAAGGGTGTGTGTTCTGAAGATAAGACCTTTTATTATTATAACTTAAAAGTTGATTTCAAGCACACAAAATATTTTCTAAAAAACTAGAAAATAAATTTCAAAATGTTCAATGAAAACATTGTGAAAGTAGAGAAAACATCAAATTTATTTTCTTGGAAAATTTCACTCCAGTTTATGCTTATGTTCAGCATTATAAACGTACATTGGTTTTCTGCACTAATTTTTACCTGGCTTTATGAGAAAATGTTTTATTTTAAAATATCACATTTCAACATCATGATATAAGCTTACAATTCTATTTTTACAACAGAATTATAAAGCTGCTAATGACTGACCTAATTTCCAAACTCCACTTAGTGGACGTTTCGGCTTGTCTTTGATGCTCATATTTCAGCCTGGAGAAACCAAAGAAGAAAAAGTAAAGTTATCAATTATTGTCATAGTGAGTCGAATACACACAATTAGACATACACGAACACACACGCAAAAACACTGCAGATTGTCCTTTTTATGTAACTCAAATGTTAGGCCTATATATTTTTCTTGTATTATAAAAATGGAATAATTTTCACCTTACTTTAAATCATTAGGGCCTATGGAACAATTTGCCTATTTTACTAAGGCAAACTGAAGCAAAGTCTTTTAAAAAGAACCTAAAGTCCTATATGTTTAAGTAATCATTGTCTAATTTGTGCTCTTGTATCTATGTCATGACAGCGCACTGAGCATGCTATTATAGCATGGATAGTTGCGCTATAAAAGTGCTCATTATTATTATTATTATTATATAATTGTACTTTTGTTGTTGTTGTTTTGTCAACATTTGAAGAAGTGCAATAGATAAGGGGAATACATATCTCATGGATGTATGATATCTATAAGATCGATAGGGGAGAAAGATTTTTGTTAAACAAACTAGTAATAATACATAAAGCTTTAAATGCTAACCACGGATGAGCGTAGGACGCAATAATCTTCTCTATAGAAGGAGCGTCTGTAATGTATAAGATAACGTATAAACACAATACACAACTACATTAAATAGAAAGACATTGAGACAAATAAAACTTATTTCACACGCAAGGACAAACGAATTTTTTTGTTCTTTTTGGGTTTGCATATGGAATTAATGGATTACCTGATCAAACCAAGTAAATCTACAACTTAACATCAATATACAAGTCAATACTCTAACCACGGATAAGCGTGGGGCGCAATAATCTTACGCATAGCCCTAGAGAGAAAAATAATTTACTGGTACGAAACCTTTCTGGGCCATCCTTTCCAACACTAGTCATATCTAGATGATTATAAGACTTACGTTTTGAGAAATTAGGAATATTTTTGAAAGGTCAGTGGATCATTTTGTCAAACTGTCATAAGAGTTACCATTAAAATGTAATCATATCATTCACAGCCTTATAGCCGTATCAAAAAACTTTAACTGTAGGCTTACAGTTTTTAGTTTAAATTAATATATTTTTTCCTCCGCTTCAGCATTGATCTTACAAATAATATTACAAAGATAAGTAAAATGGGAAAGGTAGGCCTACACTCATTGATGATTAATTTGAATGAAAGTAACTCCTAGAGAAGTATTGGAGGTTATAAAGAGATCCAAAATACTCGGAAATAATTATATTACAACTAAAAATGGCTACTTTGCATATTTAGCAAAATGTTCAAGTACACGTTAAAAGAAAACCTAATTTAAGGGCCCCTGGTACCACATGAGATTGTAGGAGGTTTAGGGGACATTTCCTCTCAGCTTCAAAGCAACCATAACAAAAAAATTACATGCGTAATGGCCCATTTCATTTTTGAATTTGAATATTCATGCCCCCCCCCTAAGCTCTTATAGGCCCCGGTGCGGCGCACCGGCTGCCCCCACCTCTTGCGTGGCCTGATCTTCCGTATAGAATTAGCGCCCGTTGCATAAGATAAGAATTTTAAAAGAATCGCATTGACAGAAAACAATCGAAATGAGAAAACTGCCTGGCTACCAAACATCATTTGTAAGCCTATTAAATTTCTTTTCAAGTATTTACATTTATATAAGTAGGCCTACAAACATTTACACACATAAGTTTTATTATTAATTACTTATTGTCACTGTATTCATTAGATTTTACTGATGTATCTCTAATTTCATTATAATATTCATTCACCAAACTTCAAATTTTATGATCTAACATCAAATAAAACAATTATTATGCTTTGTTTTAAGCTTTTTTATTTCAAATCTTCTGCTTTTCCATCAATATAGCAGGCTACCTTAATTCTATAATGAACTATTTAGAAAAAAACACAACATATAACTTACCTCTTTAAAAAACAAACATAAACAACCAACAGCTATTTCCTATAATTTTGTAACATTACTTTAAAGAACAATGGGTAGACCCAAAGAGCTAAGCGCTACTTGCTTTTTCTAATCAATAATCCCCAATGAACCGTGAGATAG
Source organism: Anisus vortex (assembly GCA_949126835.1). Classification (NCBI taxonomy): domain Eukaryota; kingdom Metazoa; phylum Mollusca; class Gastropoda; family Planorbidae; genus Anisus; species Anisus vortex. Next base: position 24,704,285 of record OX421494.1, read on the forward strand.
TCATGTGTCAGAGTTAAGCCTGAACAGACGTCACAATATCGGAGTTGGTTAATTGTATGCAAAGAAGAACAAAGTGAATCAGCAGTGTGCTTCAAGCTTTTTTTTATAAAAGGTCTGGTGGTTTTAAAATCTCGTAAAACGGATCGATAATTGGGATAATGACTCGAGGAGTTTAAACTAGTCACTAATGTTTCAATGTTGGAACATCGTGCTGCCAAAAGTAATTAGAAGGAATCAATACTAGGATATAATTGTAGCCTATGATTGTAGGGTAAAATTACACAAAGAAATAAATCCAATCAATACAGTTTTCGTTGACTTCGGATTTCGTCGGCGTCGGTCCATTGTTTTTGCCCCCCAAAATATGTGTCTCAGCCAAGACCATCGTAAATACTTACGGTGGTCTTGTCTCAGCACGGTTTTTGTCTATTGCCTCGGTTTGCGTATATTTTTAACCTGATCATCGTGCCGAAACACAAAACAAGAATAAACAAACAAAGAAGGTCAATGACTCCGGAGGGTCAAGTCCTAATGAAGAAGAATTTTCCTTCAGTTGCCTTCAAAACTCTTCTCCTCGCCATCTTCCACTTGCCAAAATGTGTGTTTCGATGTGTAATTGCCCTGTTACAGGTTCATTTATTCCTCATACTAGTCTTTTATATTCTTTTAATAGGCCTATAAATTTCTTATTTACCGAGTTACATAAAAGGTAGATGAGCTTCAGAAGTACATTGAAACACTCAAAGTGGAGTTTAAATTGTAACCGAAGTCCCCCATCAAGCTTGACTTGCATCCTCAACGTATAAGTCTTCAAATTGAAGGTTTTTTAAAATACTCTTTTATATATCAAACTTTTTGTCTGGCTTGTTGGCGACCAACAGACTCACATTTGTAACAGGCCCATTGAGTTACTTTCCTTCATCATATCGACCTGGAACCTGGCATATAGACGTGAAACCCTGAGCAACACATTCTATATCATTTTGAGTCACATCTGAATTGAGTAGGCCTAACTCTATCGTTCTTAATGATGTCGTGCCCATTATAGCGATGTTACACACACGAACACCATTCTCATATTTAATTATTATATCTTTCTTTACCTCGAGATCCTTTGTTATACGTTTTTACTTCCTTACAGCCCCACTACCGTTTTTTCAAACTTATAATTGATGAGGTAACAAGGATAATAATAAAAGAGATAAACTGAACACAGTGCCATTGCTAAGAAACCTGTAACTGCTGCGTGTATTAGGCGAGGCGGCAGTAAGACCAATGAAATGGAGGTTGCGCAGGCGAATATGCAATATATTTTTTAGTAAAGCGGGATTTTCGTTTGTACGGTGATTTTTCTCTTGATTTTGTTCGTAACCTGAGCCACTGTTCGTTACCGGAGTATATTACGCAATAATCTTGAAGAAGCGTCTATTAACATAGGGCCTAATAATACAAACCAGTGGCGTAGCCGGGAGAGTATCAAAGGAAAAAAAAAAGGGGGGGGGGAGATAGAAAAAATAGTGCAAAGTAGGAAAGAACTGAAGAAGACGAAGTGGGCAAATGTTAGGCCTCTTTTATAAAGTGGGGAGGGGTGCAAAAATTGCAAGGGGGACTAGTGCACGGTGGGGGAGGCAATAGCAGATCAAGTCTGAGCTGGTGCACAATCATATTAAGACATTTACACAAAACTAATGATATAATATTGTTTTATCAATCAACATTAAACGTAAAAATTTAATATAGATCTGATTTCTAAAAAATATACAATCCTCTGTTAAATTATATTGCGGGGAAAAAAGATGGGTCTTGACGAGGTTTGGAGAAGAGCACGTTCTTCTTTGTCCCTGTGGTTATCTTATCTTAAAAATATACATTACAGACGCTCCTTGTATAGAGAAGATTATTGCGTCCTACGCTCATCCGTGGTCCGAGTCTAGTCTTGCATTTTAATTAATGTTCTAAATGATGTTAAGTTATTACTGGTTTTCCTGCTTTGTTCATGCAACCCATTCCATGCCCGAATGCCACTTGGGAAGAAAGAGTACTTATATGCATTTGTTCTCGCATAGGGGACAAGGAAAGTGGTTATGCCTATGTGGATAAGATATGCCCTAAAGTGCTAAAAAAACGCTAGGCCTACAGGCCTACAATTGGTTATACAAATGTAGGTATTGTTTACATTGTTAAAATACAGAAGAGGACACATCAATTTTTAATTTAAAGAATGATAAAAATCCTTAGGTCTATGGGGAAAATACACAGCTAAGGCAGCAAATACCCAGCGATGAAAAAAAAAGGACACGTTTTATATAGGTCAGTTGCAAAAAATGGCCCTTTTTTTTTCGTTTTGCACAAACAAGCTTAGGCCTAAGTAATAAGAAAAATACTTTCGAAAACGAAATGTAGGTTTCTTAATGTTAATGTATCACTATTTTTTAAATTTATATTTGTACATCGTTTCGATTTCGCCATCTCCAATATTTTACATGAATAGATACAATTTAAGTTTTAATATTTATCGATCTAGTTTTGGCCTTCGATGCTCAGCTGTTACCAGGGATCTTTGTTTACTTTTGGAGATATCTAGGTAAGCTCAAACTGGGTCAAAGTAAGTCACTTATAACAAAAATTTATGATATTTTGGTATTTATTATATAATAATTATAGTAGTCTAAGTTGTAAATGTCATAGCTAACTAGCACAGCGAGACCAGGACCACCCTTGTATTTTAATAACTTATTTAGCAGGCCTATTTAAAATTTATTTAGAGTTAGAGTTATAAGTTATAAATAATTGAGTTTATTGAGTGAGTATTTTAATTTAAGAGTCATTTCATTTACTATCACATTCACTATCATTTCATTTTTCATTTATCATTATGATTATTTAGATTTTAGAGTCATTTTTGAAGTCATAATTATTAACATGATAATTTAACATCAAATTATCATTATGACTAATATTATAGATTATAAATTATAGGCTATTTACTATTATTTACTAATAATTATTTCAAATGAGTATTAGTTTATTATTCCTTACTTATAAATAATATTATCGAAGTGGCTATACGGACCAGATAGACTTTGACTTAGTCACACTTAGTCACTTAGTGACTTAGTGAAGTGATAAATTATAATAAATAGTTAGTATCGGTTAGTTTATAAAGGTCAGGATGGCTTTGTAGTATTTTTGGTAATTGTTAGTATCGGTTAGGTTATAAATAATAAAGGATAGGGATAGATTTGGAGTTTTCTTCTTATCTTATCTTATACATTACAGACGCTCCTTCTATAAAGAAGATTATTGCGTCCTACGCTCATCCGTGGTCCGAGTCTAGTCTTGCATTTTTATTGATGTTTTAAAATGTTAAATTACTGGTTTTCCTGGTTTGTTCAGGCAACCCATTCCATGCCCGAATGCCACTCGGGAAGAAAGAGTAGGCTACTTATATATTATATGTATTTGTTCTCGCATAAGAGACAAGGAAAGTGTTTTTGTCTTTATGTTTATCTGAGCTTTGCAACAGGTTGTTATTGGGTTGTATTTCTAAATTAGAGTTTAATGCCTTATGTATTATTACTACTTTACTCTTTGCCCTTCTGTCCTCTAGTGTTTCTAGGTTTAGTGATTTGACTAATGGTGTTACTCTTGTTAATTGGGAATATTCACTGGTTATGAACCTTGCAGCTCTTTTTTGGATTTGTTCTAATTTTTTAATGTTTTCTTTAGTTGATGGGTCCCATACAGATGCTGTGCTACATCTTATAATATATATTTTTGATATCTTTTTGGATGTTTTTTATGAGCTTTTAGGAATTCTGACTAAAACTGGGTCCAAATAGCAGTTTTAAGATAAGATAAGATAAGATTGCTTTATTGATCCAAATAAATGGAAAATTGACTTGATTACATTATTTCCGTCTTTCAGCATACCTAAAACAAAAATAAAGAACCATTTATACTCAAACACAATAGACATTCACGCACACTATCATACCATTTATCATACAAGAAAAATGTAGGCCTATTATTTAGGAGTCAGCTATTGAGCCATTGAATGTCCTGGCTGAAAGATGGTTCTTTTGAAAGAGTCTCACTGACAGTGGAACAAAAGAGTTCCTAAATTTCTCTGTTCTTGCCCTTATTGAAAGAAGCCGACCACTTCGACTAGATATTATGTAACTATCATGAAGCGGGTGTGCATGATCTTGGAGGATTATATCAATCATAGACAGGCACCTTGAACTGAAAATATCCGCAAGAGATGGTAATTCTGTCTGTGTAGTACGAGAGGCTTTGTTTATTAGGCGGTCTATCCGGTGTTTGTTCAATGTGGTGGTATTACCATACCAGCAGGTGATTGCAAAGGTTATGATGCTACCAACAGTCGCAGAGTAAAATAGATTCATAGTGGTTTACTCTATGTGAAATATTTTTAGTTTATTAAGACAGAAAAGTCGTTGGTGCATTTATGCTAAAGTGCTAAAGGGACCCGGGTCCAAATAGTGGCAGCCTAATATTATATAACATATTACTACATAATAATAAGTTAGACATTATTATTATTCGTTATCATGGTTTGAAAATGTTTTTTCTCGGGTAACAAACAGTGCCTTGGGTTATGAACGCAGGTGAGAGAGAGAGGCTTAACGTTGGAGACAAAGGATCGCTTACAGTACAAATATGAAGACCTCACAGTACTAACATTGCCTAGTAGTAGCCTAGTTCTGCAAGTGTGCGCAACCTTGATTCCATTAGCCTTACTACATTTCCACTTATTACGACAGCCTCTTCTTCATAAGAAATCCTCAAGTTGAATTATCAATTCTTATTACAAAGGCGCTATATCAGTGGTCATCTATGCACTGTCATATATGCCGCAATGGATAAGTTTAGTATTTCACTGGCCAAGTCGCTTTGAAATGCTTTTCAAGTATTAATTCAATAACAATGTTAAATGACAAGCCAGCTTTTATTATCTTTTGTAGATAATTATTAAGTAGTAGATGACTGTAGAATAATGAGTACCGAATTGTAGACTGTATTATTTATTTGGCTAGAGCCCCCATTCAGTTGATGAAATATTTATTTATTATGTTGTCTTGTAGTTATTATAATTACTGCTTCAATTGGTAGTATCATTATTAGTTCATTTTGATATTAGTTTAGTGTGGTCTAGGTGGGTCCTGATTCAAAATATCCCCTGGCAATCCTTATAACATTGATTAGAGTTTATATGATTTTTTCAGGTGTATATTTATGTTGGCTCAATATACACAATAAGTATTGTGTTGCTATTGTGTAGTGTTGGCAATTACTATTGCAGTATAAATAAAACACACACAATACTGGAACGTGAAGAACTGATATAAATCGAGTTTTGTAAATAAACGAATAATTGGTTTAATCACAGAATCATCAATTAGAAATCCGAATGATATTTACACAAGTGGTTAAGAATAGCACATGTTCCATAGAATGAATAAGAAATATATTCAATAGACTTTGAATAGCATTTAAACTACTGGTAAAACAATATTGAATCCTTTATAGTATAAATCTGTAGGAATTTTATCTCAGAGCATAGGCTACGTGTTTACTTGTCGAGAGCTGCCAAAGAACTGACAAAACTTTCTACTGTTTCGCATGGGTCTATCATATGGGTCGATACGATACCATAACCGAATACAAGGGTGTACATTACTTTATATAATAAAATACTAGCGTGCGATTGAATATCTGAATATGACCACTAGCAACATCGGCCATTTTGTCCGGTACAGTAGCTGGGAAAAACCAACGGCCATATTGTCCGGTAGTATAGCTGAAAAAAAACGTCATCCATATTCTCCAGTTATTTAGCTGGGAAAAACCAACTGCCATATTGTCCGGTATTGTAGCTGGAAAAACCCAGTCTTGGCTTATGAATTAATTTCTATCATTACTACTGCAATTCCTATGAACGATTAGTATCCTTTTAATTATGGTACAATGTATACATTTACGTTTCGTAACAGACTGAATATTAATGCCACAAGTATCATGTGTGTTGCTTAATTTGTTGATTTTAAATCAATAGATGTATGACCAATTATGCACATATGTATAAACTATTAATGAAAATGCAAACATAAATGAGGTTTATGAAAGGAAATGCAAGTTCTCACACTAAATGTCAAGGAATAGGACAAAATCTTGCACAAATACTGAAAATGGTTTGTAGTGTGTGTACATCTAGACTGATCCCACTTAAACTAGCAAATCTTCATTACAATATGGACAATAATATAACTCTCTCTATCTCTTGTTCGTTATTCTGTTATTTTGATGGTTTTAATGACTAACTAATCAAAATTACTGTTTAAAAAATGTGTAAATAATTCTATAAAGAAAAATATTTAAGAATGACATTGACATTGTTTTTAAACACTTAGGAATTCTTTTTTTAAAATCCTGTATTATTGTTTCTACAACTTTGTATTTTTTAAATTTAATTTCAAGGTAAAAACTTGGTTATGGCAGTCGGTGCAATGTTATTTTTTGCAAATAAAATAGCACTACAAACAGCTTCTTAATGTCTATTGCAACTGACCTATTGGCTTACAAACTTCGATCCCAAATGGCTTCATCTGATAATGCAATAAATATAAGCAAAAATGTGGACGGTAATATTTCTGCTTCTTATGATGCCAAAAAAACATCCAATAGAAAATCTGACAGTGAGGACTCCTCTACAGCTTCAGCTGAAAGTCAGATTGAGAATCTCAATGCTTCTGCTCTTCAGCATTTAACAAACGAAGACCACAGTGCACTGACAACAAACAATGACATAGGTGAACCCTCAATGATGTCAACACCAACAGGTAGGGCAAGCTCTCCAATTTTATCCACTGTTCCATCCGATAGAGCTCCCCTGTTGAGATGTGGCGCTTTGGATTCTTGTGTTGCTGATGACGTGTCAGAGATATCCTGTGGCTGCAGTGACCCAATAAGTAGTAATGACTCACCTACTCATGGGTCTATGAATAATATGTTGAGCTCTTCACAGTCTCAAAACAAGGAGTGCCTTATGATGCCTGGTACAATAAAAGTTCCTATAGTTGGCTATGAAACCATGGAGGCGCGTTCAAAATTTACAGTAAGCATTTTGTAAAAAATGTGGACAATTTTTTTTACTAATCCTCATACTTCTGTTTAAAATGTATTTGAAAAAAAGTAAAAGTTATGTTTATTGTATAAATATATGTCTATGATATTAGAGATATTGTTTATTTCTTATGTTACTGTAATTGTTTTATTTTAAAATTCATTTACAGGTTTTTAAAATTCATGTCACAATGGAAGAAGATGATCTTGGCTGGTTTATTTTTAGAAGATATTCTGACTTTTGCCACCTCAATGATCAGGTATACAGTATTACTTGACCCAGACAAGTCAAAATATAGGTACCTTTTCAGACATTGCTTGGCTTTTAAAATTGAAATGTCCATTTCAATATATTTTTGTGTTTCAGCTTGCTGTACTCTTTCCAAACTTTCGCCTCTCTTTGCCACCAAAGCGTTGGTTTCGAAGCAACTTTGATCTAGAATTCCTTGAAGAGAGACAGCTGGGTCTTCAGGCATTCCTTGACAACATCACTGGACATAGAGATATATGCAACTGGTAGTGTTATTAAATTTTGTTTAGTATTAGTAGGCTCTTGATGTGTATGTATGTTGCATCGCATCACAGTATTTTTTAATGTTTAATTACTTTTAATATAGTATGTTAAAATAAAGTCCATCAAGACGTAGAGGGGCAAATGGAGCTGACCAATTTCATTGGCCATTGAGAGATAGGCCTACGATTGTGTTAGCCCATGTTTATTGTCTTTTTATTTCTCTATTCTTTCTCCATCCACCTGTGTTGGATTTTGCTCTTTAATTGATATATTTATTACTGAGATGGGATCTTTGGCATGAAATATGTTAGAATACTAAATGTAAGAAATAATACATTAAAAAAAACTTTAATGTCATGATGATCTGTTTATAAATTAATTCTTTATTGAAACTATAAAATATATTAAATTAATACATTGCCATTATTACTTTAATTATTCATCTGTATCTGCTGAATCTGTATCTGGATACATTTAATATTATTTTGGAAATGAACATTTGAATTCCATAATCAGTTCTTTTTGGCCACATCATTTATTCCCTGAAAATTTTTACCCTTGACAAAAGCTTACGTAAATGTGAAAAAATACGACTATATTTAATAAAATAATTCTTATGACTTGGAACAATAGTATAGTAATACCTTGTACATCACAGAGGATGCACTCCAAAAGCACCCATTATAAGCCAACATTGTTACTTCTACTACTAGATATTTTAAATACCATATAAACACTCACTATCTGTTTGACGCTACATAGTTCATAGTTTATAGGTACTTTTTATCCAAATATTCTTTTTTTTTGTGTGGAATGTTTTAATTAATTGCTTTAAAAAAAAAATTTGCTTATGTGAGCTTATCACAAAATCCCTCAAAATACAAACATAAAAAAATGTGGGATGCACTGAACCATAAGAAATTGATTAATTGCTTTTTGTATTTATTTTTCTCTTATACAGTCAACCTGTTAAAGACTTTTTTTGTTTTGATGATCCACCTGGTCCACATGACAGTCTAGAAGAAAGCAGGGTTAGTGACAGTTATTTGTGTAGTGTTGTTCTGAAAAGGAAGAAAAACCTAGATTAGAAAAAACTGGATTAGAAACCATTCATTTCAGCTCAACGGTCTACAACTAAACCACCAGGCCCCATAGTTATCCCATATGTAGCCTACTTGTTAATATCCATTTACCAATTTCTGCGGCCATTGTATACTAAGGGATTGTGTGGCCAGCACAATGACTAGCTGCCTTTTCTATGCCCCAACTAATGTCAGGAAACTGGTGAACGTAGCATCACTGGCCCTTTAGATCAATTTGGTCAGACGGGGTTAAGTAGCCTACTACTTACTACTTGTTAATGACTCAATTAATAATCCATGGGTTGATGATAGTGTTATTGTTGTAAAATCTACAATCTTTTAAATTTAAAGTAGAGTTTAGTATATAACATTTAAATTTAAATATTTTAAAATATATTCTTTATTATTTAATTCTAATTAATCATATTATTTCTTAAAGATAAAAAAAAACAACCTTGCCTGTTAAAAACAAAATTAATGGTAGTGGTTTACAGTTATAGATTATAAAAAATGAAAAAAATTGTTTTTTCCTACCAACCTTAGGCGCAGTGTGAAAGTATGGAAGAGCTAGTTTATCGACTCCGCAAGGAACTCACAGAGAAGGTGACAGAGATTAGCCTGTTGAAAGAAGAAAATGAACTTTTTAAGAACCAAGTACAGCTGTTATCTTCAAGACTCAGGTTTGCTTAAGCGAAAGATATACTTAAATTCACAGATAATTAAGCTGGTGGAGTTAATAATCCATCTTTATGTGGTCAGTTATATTTTTCTACAGAGATAAACTGAGGCACATCTTGTGTGTTTTATTCTTGCTTTTTGAGGGAGGGGGGAGCAAGGTGGAGCTGTATGATGAAAATAATAATTAATAAGCCATTCTTAATAGTTATATCATATTTTTCTTGGTATACTTTTAATAGTATATATATATTTTTTTGTATGGGGCTTGGTGGCTGGCATACCCAAAGATCCTGTATTGGAATCCTTGTGAAGGCTAGGATTTGTTCCTGGGTCTGGAGGGTGTCCCTGAGTCTAAACAGAATTGATGGGTACATGACATTAGCTGGGGTAAAGTAAAGGCGACTGGGCATTGTACTGGTCACACAATGACCTAGTATGCTTTGGCCACAGAAACTGGTGAACGCTGCTTCACTGTGCCCCATGGATCAATTTGGTTTGATGGTATTACTATTATTTTTGTACAAATCTATCCACGAATCTATCCACAATTTTAATGAGCTCTTTACTCACTACCCATGACTCCATCGTCACATAGGAGAGTAACAACAGTCTTTTCACATGTCTTCATCATGTGTGATAACACTGATCATGCCCCAGCAATACAAATGTTTTTTTAGTGACGCTTCTGCTGCTCTCGCAAGGCTGACTTTGCCCAACCTATCTTTCTTTTTCGGGCCTGGTGTCATATGGGTGTCTTACTCAGAACTAGCTCAAGGTTCTGACAACATGGGTGGTTGCCTTTGACCTTTTGTGCTTGGGGCCCCATCAAAAAGGTTTAATAAAAATGTGAAAATGAATAATAATTTTTTTTAAAGAAAGATATAGTCATATAGATGCTCATCTGCAGTCTCTAGTTTATAGGTTTTTTAGGTGGGGCTTGTTTCCACTTACCCCTCAGTCGGTGAGCAAACCTGCTTACCTAGCAACCATAGGGCTGGTGTAATGTCTTACAATTGTGACTTGTTGTAGGCTTAAAAGGAACGATCTTCTCAACTTCAATTAACAATATAGTTGATGGTATATACATTGCTTTTTTCAAAAAGAACAATAATACAATAGATCATAATAATATAATAGTAAAGTATAAATTATCCATGGGTCTTACACTAGTCCAAAATTATACAAATATAATAATAATGATAAGACTTGTATAGCGCATATCCGGTTGTGAACAGTTCTATGCGCTGTCAACAATTACAAACAAAGTACAGACAATGAATAAAAGACAAAAATGTATAAATGACAAATAATAAAATAAAATAATAAACTGCTAGTTGAATAAGTAGGTCTTCAGCCGGCTTCTGAAGGTGTCAAAGCTAGGGCTCTGTCGAAGTTGTAGTGGGAGGGCATTCCATGCGGACGGGCCCACGTATGAGAATGCCCGTTCGCCAGCGGACACCAGTTTCACATGAGGGATCTGAAGAGTAAGTGTATCAGAAGCCGAGCGGAGTAGACGGGATTGAGTATAGAGTGTATATATTACACAGTCCATCTTATCTCTCTAAATATTAATATCTACTGCCCCTTACCTACTTCTCTACTTCTATTATAGATTCAATAACTATGCCTTCACATGCCATCTACCCCTCTAATTATGTAAACCTCATAAAGCTTGTGTAAATACAGGTGTACATACAACATAACATCATTCAGTAAGGTTAAGATGTGTCAACAATAATTAATTATAGTCTTGTTTCAATCATAAATTACTGCGTTAAAACTGTCCCTCATCTTGTTGATGTTTCCATTCATTTTAAAGAAAATATGAAAATATGAAAGAAGATTGTTTACTTAAGAAAATTACAAATTTTCTGTTTTATTAGTTGTGCTTATTTGAATATAAAAAAATTAATTTGTGTACACGCTCCTCTTTGTTTCTTTTTATACAGTGAGCTGAACAATATAATGAGCAAAGAGAAGTCATCAGATAAGCACAAAATAACAGCTAGTGGACGGTACAGTTTAGGCTCACTCAGCTTAGGGGACATTAAAAAAGCACTGACCTACGAAGATCCAAGGTGAGATATCTTTCTTTATATTTTGAGGGTCTTTCGTTTGGCTGTTAAAAGCTATGTTTTAATTATATCTTTCATTTGGTTGTTACAAGCTATGTTTTAATTATATCTTTCATTTAGTTGTTACAAGCTATGTTTTAATTATATCTTTCATTTGGTTGTTAACCCTTACAGTCCATGGCACATATATTTCCATCGACCTACTTTTTCCCCTCCGTCCCGAGCGCGTATATTTTCATCAGCCAACTCAGCCCTGTGGCCTCTTACATTTTTCCTAAATGAAGTGTGTCTATTTAAAGAACAAAAATAAGGATCTGACCTTTCAACATAGTCTCGGGCAGAATGATTATTTGTTAGCTGAATAGTAGAATTTTATTTTGCTTTTAAAATTTTGAAAATTGACTAGTCATTGAATTTTTGTTGTGAAATTGAAAGTATGGGTCTAATTGCCGATAGCTACTTACCTTCCGCTATTATGGACTTTTTCTTATCAATTAATATTACGAATAAATACAATTATTTTAAGAATTAGATTATTCTAATAAGATAAGTTATTAAGTTTCAAACAATTTACTCTCTATATGTTATTATGACTTTTTACAAACAAAAAAGTCAATATTTAATTTCGGAACCCTATTGATGTTTCAGCCATTCTAAAATAAAGTCTGGGCTGTGGGGAGTAATTAATAAAATAATTGCCGGTAATGATGGTATGTATAGCAAGAAAAGTTTGTTCGAGAAGGGTTAAAAGCTGTGTTCTAAATAAATCTTTCATTTGGTAGTCAAAGCTACATTTTAAATAAATGATTTCTTTTTATAGTTGATAAAAGCTAACTTGTTTTATTGTAAATTGAGAAGTTGATTATGTTTACTCTTAGTTACAACTACTATTATTGTCTTAGTTATTTATACAAATTTTGCTCAGGTCAAAGTTGTTGTTGTCTGATTCCATTAAAAAATTTCTTTATGTTACTTAGTTTCACATCTGTTTTTTCCATCCCAATCCCCAACAAAAGCAAATCAGGCTATTAGGTTTACCCTATAGTGTCATTGTAGCCTAATGAGTCAGCTATTTAACAGGAACTGTCTAACAGACAGTCATGTTGTAGTGTGTTGCGTCCTCTATCAGATGACTTATGTTCAGAAAATGGGGTAGGGGGAAGTTTCACAAGCTTATTACGTTCCACAATTTCTAGCTCTTTGGAAATTATTTAATTATTAAGGCTGTTGTCCTTTCAAGGGGTGATTGGGGAAGCGAGAAATTGTGTACGAATAAAAAAAAAAAACAAGCACATCAATCTACTTACTAACGTCTGACTGACATATCAGTAATGGACTAACCACGGGTGCAAATTAAAGACAAAAGTTAATTTACAGCATTGAAATAAAAGCATAGTAAGAAAACATAGGCATAAATGAATATAACAATGAAAGAAAACAGTTTAGCCCAGAAAGGCTCAAATAATAGTTATGGTGTCATGACCTTTCCAGATCACGTACAGTTTGCCTAGAAATTATGACCAAAACACGCACAGCTCATGGAAATGTTATGAGCTTTGCGTCTGACAATATATCCTTAAGAAAAGATTAATGTCGAAGTAAAAGAAGTAAATACATTCTACAATATGCCAATGATACAGTAGTAATGTTTAAGTGCAAACCTCACTTACATGTTTACAAAATAAAACAAATGCCCCCTGCTTACAGGCTCAGCCTTACTCACCAACTGGAGTTGAAACCCGAAAGTAGAACCCGGCTAAACTCTCCGTACCACGAGATCACAAAGGAAACTCAGTCCCGTGAACTGAGCGTATTCTGGCGTAGTGATCTTTATATAAACAAAATGATCACAATACTTCACAATAATTAGGGGTCGTTCAGAAGATACCTCAGAAGTTAAATACAAGTTGGATTGTCCCAAGCTTCTGCGACCAAAACATATTAAATGAAGGTATTAGGTGACCTTGGGCTTTAATAGATTCCAATGTTGCTCAGCATTGGACTGTATGTTTTGTTATGAGACTAACAGAAAACTTGGATCACTTTAAAAAAAATTTTTCATTTTATATTTCCAACAGAGTTGAGGCCTTACCAAATGAACAAGCAGCAAGCTAAAGAGCTTTTTTTTTACTGGCTGGGAGGGGGTAATTGTAAGAGGAAGTTAATTTCATTGATCATTGTACTACTCTATGATGGTCTGGAATGATGTTTATTGTTGTGATGATTAAAATGTCAACACTGAGATGAATTGTCAACTCTTGAGGTGAAAATAAATAAATGTCAACACAGATCAGATATGTCATCTCAGTTCAAAGGTCAACATTGAGTTCACAAGTGCCTTGTGAGGGTTTGCTACATTTGCTTATATTTTTCCAACATTTAATACTTTTGTTTCCCCAATAATCAGAACCTATAGCTACATCATAATATGTATTGAAATGTACATTTAACTGCAGCAACCTGTTCTGTATGTGTATGCTAACATTTTCACTGCTCAGTCAATCCATTGTAACCATTCCTTCCCCTTTTATCTTGTCTTCACACACTGATGTCATTCTTTATCATGTCTGAATAACAAATATAGTTTGTTATTAGATGACTTAGAAGCATCAGTTTGTATTAATGTGTATTTGATGAAAATATAATTATTGTGATAAATAATCCATCAAATCTACATAGTTCAATTATCCACACTTTAACATTAAGATTTTATCTTGCAGAGTATTTAATCTGCAGCGTATTTTCATTATTTTTTATTGTTGGGAAACCTTTACTTTTTTATCAGCATGGCCAAGAAGACTTTTGTTTTAATATTTCTGCCACTTGTTTATAATTCTGACTTTTTAATCTCTTCTTTATCTTATAAAAGGCAAAAAGTTAAGTTTATTAATTTTTTGTTTTGTGGGTTTGTGGGACATTACATTGCTTTGACTCCACAATTTTAAATTTTGTGTTTGGACATTCTTGCCAGATTTTAACTGTTGTTTTTGGTTGTTATTGTTTTTTTATCATCGTTATATTTTGCGGGTTAAATAGACATACTTTTGGGCAAAATATTCATCCATCAATTTTTTCAAACATAAAATACATTTGTTTTTTGTACGCTTTGATTCATTCTTTTCTTTCATTATTATAGTGCCAATTGTTTACATACATTCTTCATTTATGTATATTTATATGAATTGAAGAGAGAATTAATAATCTTTTTAATTTGAATCCTTTGATAATATTACATTGATTTCTAAGAAAAACTTACAATTTATTCAGAAAGAAAGCTTTACATAAGCAATTTTCTTACTTTTCTAAATTTATGTGAAACTCTTAAAGTGCAATAATATTTAATCAGTCACAGTCAGTAGTTAAGTTGTTCATTTTACACACAATTATATATTAAAGCATTTAAACCTTTCAACCCAAAATTCTAAGATTTTGTGGGTAGAAAGACTGCAAGCAAAGTTAATACAGCCAGATATTATTAATGGAAGAAAAAGATATCTAAAAATGTAAAGTCTAGATTATTTGTTAAATAGATCGTTCTTGAAATTTCTTGCTAAATTTTAAATGACTATAAATTGTTGTATCTCGTCTTTCACTTTGGAAGTGAATAATACAATTAGGTTAAAACTTTTCTTGTATTTTACATTACAATACACTTTGATTTATCCATTAAAAAAAATTATGCCCATTTTATGGAAATATATGTTGATTTGTATTCTGCCAATGCCTCATTACTTCCCTTTAAATATTCAGAACAAATGTTTTTCAAAGAACTCTATTGGTTCATCTGTCATTAAATGCAAGAGCATTTTTTGTCATTAAAAATGTTTTTAATTTATTTTCATGAATATTTTTGTAAACAGCCCTGGAAGTGTTTGTATTTTATGGCTCAAATTGTTTTTTCATTCAACAAGGTTATATGCAGTGTATTTTTTGTTTATTTAAACTTTCATTAGCTTTGTATTTTTTTATACTTTTTTGTAAAGAAGTCCAGAGAATTTTAATTACTTTCTTTATTATAAAAATGCTTTATATTTGTAAGTTGGGTGATCGTATTATTCTACATTTATTTGTATGAGACAGTTGGATTGACATTAAATTTTTTTTTTTTTAAACTATTGTTAGAAAATGTAATTTGATAAAGATTGTAACATTTATTAGATTCAATATATTTTTTTAACCATCATCTCTGTCTTTTATAAGACAAAAAAAAAGTTGTCTCTTTTGACATTAGTTTTTTTAAATAAATAGAAATAGTTCTAAAAAAAAATATAATTAATTAATTAAAAACCAAGAGCTTGCATAATTAATACATTTTTGGCTTCAGGCTTAATATATTTAATTTGCTGTTCGTTAAAAAGAAATTAATTTCTTATGATCAAATATTATTAATATTTCTGAATTGTTGTGCCTAGTTTACTTAAATTTTTCTATGCAGAAAAGATAAAAACATATCAAATCTTAACGCTGAAGATGTCTTGCAGTGACCAGATGCAAAAGATTTTATTTTCATCCAACTTAATTAGACAGACTATTGATTCATGTCTAGATTGACTATTGATTCATGTCTAGACAGCCTATTATTTTATGTCTAGACAGACTATTGATTCATGTCTAGACAGACTATTGGTTCATGTCTGTACAGACTATTATTTCATGTCTAGACAGACTATTGATTAATTTCTAGACAGACTATTATGTCATGTCTGGACAGACTATTGATTCATGTCTAGACATACTATTAATTCATGTCTAGACAGACTATTGATTCATGTCTAGACAGACTATTGATTCATGTCTAGACAGACTATTGATTCATGTCTAGACAGACTATTGATTCATGTCTAGACATACTATTAATTCATGTCTAGACAGACTATTGATTCATGTCTAGACAGACTATTGATTCATGTCTAGACAGACTATTGATTCATGTCTAGACAGACTATTGATTCATGTCTAGACAGACTATTGATTCATGTCTAGACAGACTATTGATTCATGTCTAGACAGACTATTGTTTCATGTCTAGACAGATTATTGATTCATGTCTAGAAAGACTCTAGATTCATCATTTTCTTTAGCTTAGTTTAACATTAAAGAATGCTGGATTAATATTTAATATTTTGTTACTTCAATCTCATGGAAACATTTTAGCCTGTGCCTAAAATAGTTTTCTCAGATTTGCCAAAAAGTAATTTTTAAATCCTTTATATTAAGTTTACAAAATTTGTGGGCTGGCTGGTAAATCTTTAGGAGGATAACTGACTTTGTGAACCAGCTGAAAATTGGCACATAGATGTGTTTCTAATGACAACATATTCTTTCAAATTTTTAGCGTCATCACCCCATTTTAACACACACAAAAAAATTACAGTTTTTATTCAGTTTTTTCATAACACTTTATGGGGCTTATTTTAAAATCCTTATTGAAGATATCTGACTTACATTTTTTCCCCTATGTTAAAATCTTTTGTAGAAATCTTAACTTTGTTTTCGCTTCTTTCTTTTTTATTTTGTGTCTGGCAATGTGCAAAATCTAATGCATAAGAACTTTATTGAAAAACCACAACTTTGTTTTTAGAAGGTTGTGTAATAAAGTAGATCTAATATTTTTTGTGTATCTATTAAGTAAACATGTTTTATTATCATATTGAAAGGGAATGGTAAGGGTTTTGGGCATATACTGTCACTTTATTATTTTTTTTAACTTTTACAACTTTAATCTCTTGGCTCCCTGAAATTTTATTGAAAGTTTTAGTTTCTACAATCTTATTATCCATGCATACACCCACACATATTTTTTTATACATACTTTTATATGTATATATGTTCAGTATGGCATTCTAGTCTGCTTTTAAATTTACAAAACCAATTTTTTTGTTTCATTGAACATTGTTCCTATGTTTGATTATGTAACTCATCTCAGTATTATGATTATTTTATGCTAAACAGAGATTGTAACCTTTTTTTCATGACTTTTGTTGAAAGAATTATTTTTTTTTGTGCTCGACTAATTTTCAGCTTGTTAAAATTGTGCTTTTTTTTAAACCATTTATTTTTGCTTAGTTTTTATGACATTTAAAGTTTTACATAATGCAAGAGCTGATGGTGTATATCAAATTTTACCCAAGACATTAATAATATAACATATATATAAAAAGAAAATATATTATTAAATCTCCTAACAGATTGAATATGATTTTATCAATTTGTCTAATTCTATACATTTTGTATGAGAACTTATGAGACACTTATCCACCTACCTAGGAAATTTTTGTTTTACCAGTTTTTTAATAATGAAATTTATAGTGAAACAATTTCCCTTCTGTTCGTATAAAGTAAAAAAAAAATTTCAAAAGAAGGGAGGCAGGATAAAAAAATCAACAGAAAAAAAAATTAAATCTTTTTTTTATCTTTAAAAAGTAAAAATATTAGTTCCATAAAGAACAATAAACAAATCTTTATTGGAAATTTTAGTTTTCTTTTGGAACTAATTTACAAGTTATCTCCCATTTCTATATTATAAGGTAACCCAGCTCAACCAGTGAAAGTTCTGAGATTGTTGTCATTTAATACTGCCAATAGCATTTCATTTATTCTGGGTTCTTTTAATGGCTCTTATTTTATTTTTAAATAACCATTTCAGTTTCATGTTAACTTAAGTTTACAGGTTTACAAAAGTCAATAGGTGTTTCCTTTTAATTTTTTTTTCTGTTGGACAATCCTAGTAGTAATGTGAACTACTTTGAGAGCTTTATCTAATGTTGGATTTCAATACATTCTGGTAAAGGTTAAATGTGATGTTCTAACTAGCCAAATAAAAAAGTTATGGAGTTATTGAAGCTTTACCTCTTAATGTTTGTCACGTCTGTCTAGTTAATTTAGTTATACTATTATAGTAATAGTAGTTTCCAAATATACTGCTATATTATTTTTCATATAAAATATTATAGTTTGAACAAAAAAATAACTTCAACCATAAATGTGACAAAATCATGGCTTCTAAATGGACAAACTTGTAAGAGTTAAGGTGACTCAATTGCTGGTCATTCCCTTACCTTGTTCTCAGATGTAAAGTTAGTTTTAAACTAATATTAAAGTTTAAAAAAAAAGTATTCACCTTCGCTAGAAACTTTATTATGTAACACACAAAACAAAAGACCCAATTGAGCATTGCATTGGGCACACAATCCTCCAAGGCCATCAAATACATTAATATTTTTTTAAAAAAGTTTAAGTATCACGACAAGACATCTTATAAAACTAAAATTCCGCAATGCAATTATCATGTTAATGCAGGACATGAAAACTGTTGACTTATTTTTTGTTTCCTAGAAGACTAAATGTCAAACAATTATACTGGAAATGAAAATTAGTTTCGTATTTCTTACTTTTCTAGAAACAATTGGAATGTTCTATGTACAAAAATAATATTTTTTAATGTCAAAGTACTGACTGTTTTAATATAATGATTTTATTTTAGCTTGATAATAAGAGGAATTCTATTTCTGACATTATTACATTTTCTTTGATCTGGCGACTCAGACCACCAAAAGACCATATTTGGCCCGGAAGACGAACACATAAGTCTTCGGCGTAAAAATAACCAACCTACGCGGACTGAAGAGTAAAAATTTTAATATTGGTCAGGGGTCGGCAACCTACGAAACGCGTGCCAGACATGGCATGGAGAGAAATGTTCAATGGCACGCAGAAGAAACCCCAAAGAGGCAATTCAAGTCTTTTCAACAAGAAATTGAATGCTAGGTCAGGATGACGTTTAGAATGTTGGCGCGCTGAATGAATTAGAAATAGAAATCCTTTTTTTGGCGCACTATTATCAAAAGTTTGCCGACTCCTGACGTAGGTCATTCAATGGTAGTTTGAAACATTGCAAGTTCATGTACAGTTGTTTGATAATAGTGACTGGTAAAGTGATTGTATAACAGGAATGCAGCGAAAATAAAAAAAATAGCATAAATCTAGAACATAATTCTTATTTTCTAGAGCTTTCGAGATTAGAACTATTTATGACCTATTTTTTTTAAAGAATTATTTTATCGCAACAGGTCTAGTACTGTGAATTGTGTTAATCGCATATGATGTCTGGGTCATTGTAAGGCCGTTAAAGTTTCATTTTATTGCCTTTAATACATAACCGCATAATTTAGTATACAACTAACAACAATGAAACGAATGAAATATGTGTACAACAAACCAAGTGTCATTGACACACACAAAATATGTTACTTGCCGGCATAGAGCAGAATATAACATTTTAAAATAAAATACAAAGTCTCTAGTGTTGGGGTTAATGTACAGACATTTTCAAGGTAAGAAAAAGATAATAAACGACAATTTAAATTTTAAAAAAAGAAAAGAAAATTACGCTTTGACTAATATTTAGGGACAGTGTGGAGAGAAGGGGACTCAACTATTAAAACAATGATGTTACAAGGGTTTAGACCCCTTTCCACACACACATCTTTCTCTCTCTCTCTCTCTCTCTCTCTCTCTCTCTCTCTCTCTCTCTCTCTCTCTCTCTCTTTCTCTCTCTCTCTCCCCCTCTCTCTCTCTCTCTCTCTCTCTCTCTTTCTCTCTCTCTCCCCCCCTCTCTCTCTCTCTCTCTCTCTCTCTCTCTCTCTCTCTCACATCGTAAAGCAAGTGAAGCGAATGAAAATTAATTGGTTAGCCTAAGCATTGCGGATTTGCATAAAGAATGTATAAACTAAGCAATATCACAATCTTGTATTTTATCATTATATTTGGGCGAAATGTGATTGTAGAAAGAATGTTGGGGACTAGTAATGTAGGTGCAGAAGGTCAGATGGGAGAAGCTATTGGCAAAGTCTATATGTCAGGGCAAACTAAAATATTTAGAAATAGGATAAATGTAATTAAAATATAGGCCTACAACACATTCTTATCCGACATATGGTACAAGTCGTGTTGTTTCGACCATCACTGACTCTAAAAGTGAGTAGAGGTCATGACTACTTTCATAAGAGAGAGGTTGTATGTAATAAGGAGACAATGTGGAGACTTGGAATGTGAGAACAAAAAAATTTGTTTGTTGACCATTTAAATTGTTCACATTTTAAGCTGTTTACGTTTATCTGGCCAATAAACAAACCTTGCTGTCAAGGTTACATCAGGTAAGAGTGCATTCCCCCTCACCCCAACTTAAAAAATAGTATTTCACGTAATAAGAGAACAAATGTACGATTAAGTCAATGTCCATGGATCAATTTTCTGTACTGATTTCTGGTCATGTATTCATTTTGAATGAATGTAGACGATAAGATGATGATAGCAACAGTGCGTTACTTTGATTGAAAGTACAACTCTGTCCACCAATAAGGTATTAAGAAAGAGTCTGTCTGACCCTGTTACACAGAACCGTCCCTCTCCAGTGATTAAGAAATGCAATATAAAAAAAAGACAAAGCAAGATAGTCAACGTATTTAAGTTTTACTACGTAATGCATCCCCCCCCCCCCCTCTTAATGGCCTGGGACCCTTCGTCGGCATTTTACGTCTCGTGAGACGATCCATTTCCCTTGCAGGCCCTCATGTGGCTAAACAGGCTAATCCTGGACGTACAGGCACGGTCACACTGGCTGCAGATGAAGGTAGCGGAGGGGACCACATTTTTCTCCACCCTCTTGTTCCTGGCGCGTTCCTCTCCCGCAAGCCTGGAACCTTCTTTGATTCCTGCCCTCCAGTTGGGCCTATCCTGCGCCATAATCTCCCAACGGTTTGGGTCGATTTGGAGGTGCTTCATGTCTCTTTTGCAGACATCCGCAAATCTCAGTTTTGGACGTCCAGCAGGTCTCTGTCCCGAAGCTAATGTTCCATAAAGGATGTCCTGTGGAAGTCGACCCTGTGGCATTCGGCGAACATGACCTAGCCAGCTGAGACGTCTGTTACTGAGAGTATTACGGATGTCTTGACACCCTGCTCTTCGTAGGACCTCAGCATTTGAAACCCTGTCCTTCCATCTTATATCTAAAAAGCGTTTGAGACATCTGAGGTGAAAAGTGTTCAATTTTTTTCCCTGCCAGGAATATGTGCTCCATGTTTCACTGCCGTACAGCAGGGTACTCAGAACGCATGTTCGATAAACTAGTGACCTAGTGGAGCGTGTGAGCAGTGAGTTCATCCGTGCCCATGGCTTTAGCTATTCTGCTATTGATCTCCCCATCTAGGAGCACATTGCTTGAGATTTTGGCCCCAAGGTAGCAGAACTCGTTAACTACTTCTAGTGGATGACCACCAAAAGGGATGCATGGCACAGTTGCAGCGTTTTGAGCCAGTACCTTGGTTTTGTTTTGACTAGGGATGTTAAACGAAAACCGGAATACCGGATTCCGGTTTTGAAACCTAAAACCGGTTTTGATTTTCAAAACCGGATTTCGGTTTCTGGTTGGTAGTTGGAAGGTAATCATTACTTCAAGTAGAAGACCCTTTTTTTTGGTTCTGATTGAAATATTTTTAATGAATAATGTTGGATTCGCACAAAACCATTCTTGAAATGCCTTGCTAACACTATTTACTTAGTGTTTCCAAATACCAACTATGGCTTGCGATAAAAACAACATCAAACCAATTATTAAGTTACAGTTACCAGTAACGTGAATCTTTTTACTTGTCGGCTCATCTCTTAGATGTTCGCGCGTCTTTGATGTACGCAATAGAGAGACGCAAACTAGCCCTTCCCTGTGACCCTGAACTAGGGCTAGGCACCGCGTCTGTGCTTTATTGTTAACGGGACTATTAAATACACATTCTTTTGATTGGTGCTACGCGAAACCTTTCAATACAGACATTATTTTACAAGTTACCATATTATAGGCTATGCCTCTTCATATGCTTCTTAGTATTATGATTATGGTCAACGATAATCTGAAATTTGATTATCACTATTAAAAATTGAAAGCTATCATCGTTTGTAATCAATTATAAGCCCGCATTTTTTTTAGTTCTAAAGAATTTTATGGTAAAGTGTACAAAAGCATATTGTATTCACACAAATCAACCCATTTAATGCCTTGCAAACACTAATTAAGTTTGAACTACTTTTCAAATATAGCCTACTTACAAAACTACGCACATTAAGCTTTTCCGGCCTGTGAATGACTTCAATGTGATATTGCTTAAGAAGGGGGGGGGGAACCGAGATCCGGTTTTAAACCGGTTTTATAGAACCGAAAACCGGTTTTGAGAAAAAACCGGTTTTAACATCCCTAGTTTTGACTAATGCTGAGGCCAAATTTTTTGCACGCATCATCAAGTTTATCAATGAGCGTCTGGAGCTCGTTTGCAGATTCGGCAACAATAGCTGCATCATCAGCATAGAGAAGTTGTTTAACCAGTACACTCTTAAGCTTTGTTTTGGCTTTGAGCCTGTTTAGGTTGAAGAGCTTTCCAGATGTCCTTGTGTGAAGGTAGACACCCTTGTTGCTGTCTCCATAAGCATAATGCAGTAGGCACGAGAAGAATATTCCAAACAAGGTGGGTGCAAGTACGCAGCCTTGTTTAACACCGCTGTGGACTTCAAAGGGCTCTGATTGCGCTCCATTAAACTTCACTGTGCACCTGGTATTCTCATGAAAATGAAAATAGGCAATGAAAGAGAGCAGCTTTGGAGGGCGTCCTATCTTTGTCAGGAGTTTGAACAATCCACTTCTGCTGACCATATCAAATGCTTTAGTTAGATCGACGAAAGGAATGTATAATGGCTTATTCATCTCACGGAACTTTCTTGTAGCAGTCGAGGGGAGGAGATCATGTCTATAGTGGATCTGCCGCATCTGAAACCGCACTGAGACTCTGAATAGACTCTAGATGCCGGCACCTGCAGCCTTGATAGTGCCACTCTTGCAAAGATCTTACCAACTATGCTCAAGAGGGAGATACCTCTGTAATTGTTGCAGTCGCTGCGGTCCCCTTTGTTCTTATATAATGTAACGATACTTGCATCACGAATATCTTGTGGCACATAGCCCGATTCCCAACACAGGCAGATAAGTTCGTGAAGTTCTGGGATCAGAATTGACATGCTGGCTTTTATTACTTTTGCAGGAATACCATCACTTCCTGGGGCCTTTCCATTTTTGAGGCTGTTCACTGCATTATTAAGGTCATTTAAGGTTGGCGTTTCATCAAGGGACCCTTATGGGCTACTCAACACCCATATGCGAAGAAATCAAAGGCGGGGTTGCTGGGAGTTAGATTCAGGATACATGTATTTTGTTTCAAGCTGTTCAAACGTCGTAGCTGGGAACCAAAATAGATGTATGAAAAATAAGATGAACCGAATGAAATAGGCGAAGAATTATCATAATAAATAAGTTCATTTTGTGGTAGCAAAGGGGGACAATCCTTAAAAGATATGAAAATAGGCGAAAAAGTTTAGGCGAATAAGTAATTTGAAGCAAAGGGGGACAATCCTCTAAATAGGCTGCATATAATTAATTTTCACCCATCAACGAACCATAACACGCAATCCTCCAAGAGACTTAATATAACAGGAAATTGTATTCTTGTCATTTCGGCGTACGGATGTCAAATGAGCAGCTGTTAACAAAAATATTATCATTCATGTAGAAAGATGTAAAGATAACAGAAGCAGTTTGCTAGCACCCATTGAAAGGCTGGCCACGTGATATTACGCATATAGGAACTGGAAGTTAGTGTAACTGTATATTATTATGGTTGTTTCAAAGGAGTGTTGTTTTTTTATTGTTGTTTTTTGTGTGTGCTTGTCGAAATTGGGAATTATTGAATTAGTCAAATCACTAAACCTACAATGACTAGAGGACAGAAGGGTAAAGAGTAAAGTAGTAATAATACATAAGGCATTATTATTTTAATTTAGAAATACAACCCAATAACCCAATAACAACCTGTTGCAAAGCTCAGATAAAAATAAAAGAAAAAAACACTTTCCTTATCCCTTATGCGAGAACAAATGTATCTCTTTCTTCCCGAGCGGCATTCGGGCAAGGAATGGGTTACCTGAACAAACCAGGAAAACCAGTAACTTAACATCATTTAAAACATTAATAGTAATGCAAGACTAGACTCGGACCACAGATGAGCGTAGGACGCAATAATCTTCTGTATCGAAGGGTGTATCGTTTTGGGTGCAGACATCTGCGAGTGCACCCTTTTGAAACCAAGCCACAAAGTGCTGTCCTAAAAAGGGAGTGGAGTCAATAGAACTAGCTAGGATCTTCTTTCCTCGATTAAAATCAAGAATTCTTTATCAACGGGTGTTTGGAGGTTTCATGTACCGGATGCCACTGGTTGACTGCACCGCCTTTAGGTCTATTGAAAGAACACGTTACGATGTTAGCGAGATATAGCCTACATTAAAGTAGTTCAAATGCCCTCAATGCACAACTTTTTTTTAGTGCTGAATAATTGACAAGTCTGAACGATTATACATGCATTGTGAATCTAAAAGAGCGATGGATTCCAACACTTCCGGTCCTATTCGTTTATTTACTAACAAAACATGCCTATGTGCTGCGTTCCTTAACCGGAAGTAAACCGGAAGTACATGTATGCACTGACACCCGACCTATTTAGTTTAGTTTAGTGTATGCTAGTTGTAAATTAACTAATATTAATTAAATTTAACGCGGCTAACACGTTGACTATCAATCATCGCAAACTGAGTTTTGGTGCTAGAAACGGATTCCTCATAACTAATCTTGTATATTTGTATATTTCTAAAAGCTATAGATCTAGGTCTACTTGAAAAAAAAGCCGAAAAATTTATTTAAAGTTAGTTGACGGAAATACAAAAAAAAAACGGGAATTCATGTCCCTATACTTTGAACCCAAAATTTCAGGCCTCATTAAGAGTAAATTAAGACTTGTCTATAGGATGATGAAAAATGTGACAATAAATGAAACTATGTAAAGATGTGAATTTTTATTTTCAAATTTATAACAACCGTATTCTTATCTTATGTTACAGACGCCTCTTTCGTATAGTAGATTTTTGCGTCCTACGTTCATCCATGGTTTGAATCTAGTCTTAGTGTTTTAAATGTTTTTGATTTAAAGGTTTTCTTCGCTTGTTCAATTCCACGCCCTGGTGCCACTCGGGAAGAAATGGAACGTCGTTTATTCTTGCACACCGATTAAGAAACGTGTTTTTATTCTTAAGTCTACCTGACCATGGTAATAGATTCGTGTTGTGTTGTATTTCTAAGTTAGAATCGAATGCTTTAGATATGATAACTTACTATGTTGTTTGCCCTTCTTCTCCTTGTGTTTCTAGGTATAATGATATTGTCATTGGTGTTATACTTGTCAGTTGTGTATGTTCACTACATTTTTAAATGTTCTCTTTTGTTGATGGGTAGCCTACCATACGGAAGATGCATATTCTAGTATAGGCCTAACTAATGTGAGATAGCATTTTAGTTTTAGGTTCTCATTACATTTGTAGAAGTTTCTTTATATTATGAAGCCTACTAATTTTTTTATTTGTGTAATTAGGCCTACTTCATCAACTAATGTAAATTCCATGAAAATGTGTCATTCGTTATTATCCTTAAGTAGTTTGCATTTTTAATTTGAGCTAAATGTTTTCATCATTGAAATAATTTGTATTTTGTAAAATGTCTTTTTCTTAGCTACTCTTAGCTTGTCACGTGTTCAACGGATTAACTAAGATTTTAAGCCAAAAAAGAAACTAAGACAATTGTATATCTTTTCCCCATTTTCAGGCCTAACATTTGTGAGAATTGATGTGAGGGGACGTCCATTAATTACGTCAACAATTTTTTGGCGATTTTTACCTCCCCCCTCCCCCTTGTCAACAACTGTCAAACTTTCACAGACCCCCCCCCTATATAATTACGTCAACAATTGGTTACCCCCCCCCCCCCTCAAAACAAGTAACACAATTTTAGACGCTTGCTTTTATGTTTAAAATAGATTTTATACGGAAAGGTCTATAGGGGCCTACTATAATTGTAATACATTTTAAAACTTGTTAAAAAGATTTCTAATTCTACGTTTCACTAAAATAGCGTTTGGTACAATGTTAATTATCAAAAAGCTTAGGGGGAAATTGTGCACCAGTTGTAAATTAGCCTTCTATTTTAACTAGGGATGTTAACTGAAAACCGGAATACCGGATTCCGGTTTTCAAACCGAAAACCGGTTATGATTTTCAAAACCGGATTTCGGTTTCTTGGTTGGGAGGTAGGCCTAATCATTATTTCAAGTACAGCCTTTTTTTTTTTGGTTTTGATGGAAATATTTTTAATAAATAATGTTGGATTCACACAAAACAGTTCTTAAAATGTCTTGCTAACACTATTTATACTTAGATATTGTGTTTCTTTTTTTTCCAAATACCAACTATGGCTTGCAATAAAAACAACATCAAACCAAATGTTAAGTTACAGTTACAATCCTTTGTGTCAGAAAATTTTGAAAAAACGTCTTTAACGATGGCTCGTTGTAAACTATGTTCCCAACAGATAAGCAGGACTAAGTATCCTTGATTAACATCGTCATCCTCTTCATATGCTTTTTAATATCATGGTCAAAGATAATCGCAAATTTGATTATCTCTATTGAAAGCTATTATCGGTTTTAATCAATTAGCCCATATTTTTTTTAGTTCTAAAGAATGTTATGTTAAAGCGTAGCCCTACAAATTAAATTGTATTCAAAGAAATCAACCTCTTGAATGCCCTGCAAACACTAATTAAATTTGAATTATTTTTCAAATATACCTACAAAACTACGCACATTTGACCTTTCCGGTCTGTAACTTGTGACATTGCGCGGGAAGGGGGGGGGGAGAGGGGGAGAAAAACCAAAATGCGGTTTTAAACCGGTTTTATAGAACCAAAAACCGGGTTTGAAGAAAAACTGGTTTTAGCATACTTAGTTTTAACCATATGTTCATTATTCCTTCTTACATTATTGTGCACACTCACACACATTATATACTTACGGTAGTTGTCTTCCCTGTCCCCTTACCTTGCACTATTTGTCACCCACTTCTTGCAATACTGGCGACTCCACTGATACTAATACATTTTTAGCTCATTAAATTTTTCCAGAAAATTAGAAATGAAAACGTAAAAATTACTAAATATGTAGCATAATCGACCTAATTTTAATATTTTAATATTTCACCTATTATAACGTAGTGAGCAAAAATATATTAGTTTATATATCAGAATTAGGGATGTTAAAAGGAAATAAGGTAGGCCAATTATTTCGTACTTTATGGGGTGGGCCAAGAATTATTTTTCTGAAGGAAATATTTTTTAAATAACCATGTTGGATTCACTTCATTCAATGCTTTGCAAACATAAGTTATAGTCTCGGCGAGGGCCTATTATTGTTTTTAGTTCTATTGTCAATCCCAGCTATCGCTTACATGGCTTATATAACGAACGCCAGACTCTGGCGCCTAATTTAGATGTACTGATCGGCAAAAAAAATGGGTTTCTGAACGTTCTCTGCAGACAGTTGGTATGTTTGTGTTACTTTTTTTATTCCAGCCACCATGTTTCGCTAAAGGCTACTAGGGTTGCCAGACGTCCGGCAAAAGGAGGACATGTCCTCCTATTTAGATTCTTGTCCTCCGTCCGGCAGGCAAATCACATTACCTATAAAATGTCCAGCTTTTGTAATATTTTATGTTTTGTAGGCATAAGGACAAATACATTTTATAATTAGAATTAACATGTTAAGAATATAATTAATAAACAGGTGATCATTTGTACAAGAAAAGAATTATCTGTTGTTTTTTTTAGAAGACTCGTGCATGAGCTTTAAAGTTGCCCAACCAAATGGAAGCTGCCCATCAGCCTACATTGAATTTATATGTTATTTTTAACAAAACTGTTTCTTACTCAGTTTACCAATACACATTTAAACCTAGCTCTTGTAATAAAATTATACTGATTGCGGGCTAAATGCGAAACTATGTAATTGAAACACAATGTCATCCTTTTTATCTCTCGGTGTCCTCCTTTTGACACCCATGTGTCTGGCAATACTACGCTAGACAGTGAAGGTGAGGTTTTCTACAATTGGTCGGTCACTTTGCCTTGCTAACAAATGCTTTAGTTTCCACCCATACATAGATCTACAAACTAGCAAGATGGACACAAAAAGGACATATCAAATGTAGTTTCCATAACTGATTTATTTGTATTAACGTAAAATGTAAAACTATGTTGTTAATATTATTTATGTACGTTTAACAGGACAAATGTAGAATTTAGTACTAAATTTGTATCATTATTTACTTCATAAAAAGTGACATTGTTGACGTCAACTTTTCTTGACCCCCCCCTCCCCCATGTCAACAATTGTCAAACTTTTTCAGACCCCCCCTCCCCCCTATTTTGTTGACGTAATTAATGGACGTCCCCTGAGCGTAAACTTTCTAGCCGCCATTTTACTATTCAAACTACAAGCAAAGACGACATAAAATTGTGTTCAGTGCTTTTATTAATTAAACAACACCATAAAAGCAACGTTTTTCGCATTAATCCTTTATATGCATTTTTGTAATACAATAGCTTTCCAATGATTTTGCCTTTTGTCACCCGTAGGCTATAGTGGATTTTTAAAAAACTAAAAACATGTAAAGCTTATATTATATTCAAATATTATATTTAACATAACTTATTTGATTTATATAATTTATATAATTAATAAAGATCAGTGTTCTAAAATAGTAGGCCTAGTAATTTGGCGGCTTTGCCTCGCAAATTTTGTTGCCTTGCCCAACCTAGTCTTTTATATAGATCAGTGCAACCACCTAGCCACTGAATTAGATCGAGTAAAAAAAGTCAACAACAACAACATAAAAAAAAAATAGTCTAATACAAAAAACACACACAAGAGTTCTTTTTTTTTTATATATATAGGCCTACTTTTTTATTTAAGTGTTCTCAAATAGAGACAATCCACTCCTACGAAATGAAAGACAATAACTTAATTCTGCTCTCAATACTACTAAATAGGCTAAGCTTAGATAGAGACATAGAATCATATATTAATTAAATAAATATATCTATAATGGAAGGCTTAGTATTGAAAGGAATGAAATATAATAGAATGGAATAGAATGAAAGGAACAGAATGGAATAGACACTGATTTGATTAGGTTTGAGGCTCACTGAAGTTTGATACCAAGGAATTTCAAGAATTTCACAACTTCTCCAAACATGTTCTTGAAACCATATAGTGCATTTACACGATAGTCTGTTGACAAATTCGAAGAAACAGGAAATACACAGTACAACCATCCGACACATGCACTTGTCACACGAACTGAAATAATTAACAGATTCTCTTATTCCTTCTGTTTTGTTTTTTGTGTGTTTTTTTTTTGTATTATTATCTAAACTTAAAGTGCTTTTCGAGAAGCACAACATATGTTTTTTTCTCTTTCTAACTAGAGTCTAGATGGTAATACTTAAAAAAAAAGTTAAGTATAAAAGTCAACTTAAAGTTACATCAAACTGAAGATATTCAGTCAGTCCTACGTCAATTGTATTGTTAATTAAATTCTGGTGCAGGCTCCTGGAATTTCAGATATTAGGTCAAGTTCTAAACGGTGTTTTTCTATCTTTTAATAGTTTGATATTTTTGTTTTTGTTGTGGCGTTTGCAGTATTTTTTTAGTTGTTGTTGATTTGCATGGAGAATACTTAAGTTTTTGTTGTTGTTGTTTTTAAATGTAACAACTTTCCAGTGTCGGTGCTTATATGTTTGAAGTAGGAAGAGAGTATTAAATGTGCAAGTAAAGTTAATGTAATTAGATCGGATTAGGGCTCACTGACCCTCACAAACTCTAGAGTTGAATGAGAAAGGACCTTTTTTTCTTGATCGAAGACAGTGCAATTGCACCAAACATTAGAATTTGTTGTTTTTTGTGTTCCTTGCACCAGGCCCAGTATTTTAGTTGAGTGATGTAAGCGAGCATTCAAACACAGTGGGTTCCCGAATGTTAATTAACAACAACACAACCTTTTAAATTAATGGGCGGGAGTTGTGAAGCAGCCTGCGTGGGCTCGGAATTACTGTTCAAGGTTTTTGTGTGTAAATATGGGCTTGACGCACATTGTGGACTCTTACGTTTACGCAGAATTGTGACCTAGATAGGTGACCTAAATAATGCCCAGACGTCAAAGTCTTCAAAAGTATTGAAGAAACGGAAACAAATAACACCGATACATTAATCTGGACATGCACACAATTATGAGCGTCTTGTAAATCAGTGAAGCAGTCACCGTAACTTTTTTGTAAACGGTCATTGTACCCTTTTTTAATCGGTCATCCTACATAAACAAAAAAATTGTTTACCTAAATTTTTTTTAAAATTAGCATGTGTACAGAACATATTTTTACTAGTGTTTCTAAAAAATAAAGTTTTAGAATAACTTGAATAAGTGATATATACATTTTTATGGCATGTACCATACTTCTTTGGAATATCTCTGAGAGGAGAAATAAACAGGAAGTTTCTTTTTGCGCAGTAGAATCAATCTGTTTATTTTCTTAGAAAGTAAAAAATTTGCATAAGTAAAAAACAATCTATAAGACGTAAGACAAAATACCATGTTTGTAGAATATCCCAAATATTGACTGTAACAATTGTATTGAAAAGACAACGGGATATAATTGGCTAATTGACTAATGCCAGAAAAAAAGGTAACAATGTCAAAGAAAAGTTATTTGCATACATTTTCATTTAGCAATTAAAACAAACATGTACTTAGTAGTTTATTTCAATTCTATTATTTCTCTTTGGAATTAACGCGCGTAAAAAAAAAATAAGTAGACAATAGCAACCACAATTTCTGTTCAAAGTATGGGGGATAGAACGAAAAGGGGAAGGTGGGGAGGGGGAGAAACGGATGTTGTGTGAGATTGATGACGACCGGATTTAAAATAATATATATATATATAAATAAAAAATCGATTCTTTCATCCTGAAACTCATTGTTTCTATTTCAATTGATTTAAACTTTTCGGTTTACAAACGTTTCGGTTTAGGAACCGAGTTCTGTACCGGGTTAAGTTTTTTGTAGCCCGAGGTAGGCCTACCACTGTACTTTGTCATTTATCTTATACTGTGTCATTATCTTACTTATCTTATCATTATCAATATGGTACAGACGCTTATTGCTTCATGCGTCTATAGGCCTTCGTGGCTTGAGACTCGTCTTGCGTCTTCATTAGGTTTTTAAATAATATTTTCAATTCGTGTAGTGTCCTGATTCGTTCAAGCAACCCTTTCCATGGCTAGATGCCACTCATAGGATGAAATGAAACTTAATCGTTCACACTATTTATTGGTGGGATCAGAGTCTACTTTACTCTAAACAAATGAAAAGATCATAAATTCAAGCTATACTGCAATAAAGTAGCAAATAACCTACAATATTAAAACTTTCCAAAGATTATTCCGTCGTATCAAGTCGTATCAAAACTTAAAAAAACAAGAAAAAAAATGACTTTGTCTAAAGCACATAAACTAAGAAAATTATTGCAGATTTCATACAAAATAAAGTAGGCTAACTGATAACAGATAGAGCAATTATTTGTATTAAAAAAAAATTCCTTTTCTGGAACCTAGATGATCGAACACGACTCACAAGTAGTGTTGTATTACTGTTGTTAAATTCTTGCCTGCTTTGTTACATGTACATATTTTAATCTTACAAAAAAAAAAAGAATTTTTCTTTTTCTTGCAGTTTGTATTTAATTTACAGTCGTAATTTAAGTTGTCAAAAATCTGTTTTTTTTTTGTTGAGCGTGACAAGTGACACATTTTTCTGTCTCCAAAAAAGTAGCCCATTTCAACGCAGATCTCTAAACAAAAAGACACAAAAAACTCGGGCCTCTAAAAGCAGGCAACTAAAGACAAACGCCAAAACGCAAACACCCGGACACAAACGTCTAAAAGCAGACATATAAACACAGGTGAAAAAAACTAAGTCCTATTAATGCAGACCTCTAAAGACAGATGTCTAATACACACAGGCCAGTAAACGTAGAGCTCTAAATGTAGGCCCTAGACATCTGAACGAAGACCAATAAATGCACAAATCTATTTGCAGAAATCACAGACATCTGAACAATGACCTCTTTACTCAGACCTCTAGCATAGACCTCTTTATAGACATCTAAACAAAGACCTCTTTATGTAGAAGGAGCGTTTGTAATATATTATAAGATAAGATAAGACCTCTAAACGCTTACCACTAAACACAAACCCACATACCTCTTTACGCATACCTTTTTATGCTTACCTTTAAACATGGACCTCTTTACGCATACCTCTAAACAATGACCTCCAACGGCAAACATCTGCCTCTTTACTGTGAATTTAATATCTAAAGAAAAAAAAAACTATTTACTACATATACTAAATTTAATAGCTTTTGTTTTAACATTTGCTTTGGTTTACTTTTTTAGACTATTCTGTATGCCTGAAGTTGACTGAACTGTACAGGAGTCAAGGAATGTCGAAATGTTTGTTCTACATATTGGAATTTAAATAAAACATGAACTGCAATTAATCCTACAACGTGCCGAGAAACTATAATATTTACCCCCCTCCCCTCTTCCACTTTTAAAACTTCCCGCAGTGCAGAACGTATGACATTTAAACTGATTCTTAACAAGTCATTGTCCCAGTGGCCAACCTGCTAACCAATCCTGGCATGATTAAAATTGTGTCAACTATGGACCCAGACCTTCGTCACCCTTCCTCGTCTCCCTTCAATCTACTCCTAGCTGGTTATGTACACTATTTTAAGGGTTCTCGGATATTGTATTCTAGATCCCAGTGGGAAAGGCAGTAGAGATGTATTCTCTAGATCAGGAGTCGGGAACCCATGGCTCGCGAGCCAGATGTGGCTCTTTTGATGGCGGCATCTGGCTCGCAGACAAATGTTCGATTATTGATAAAAAAAAAATTTTTTTTAAAGACTTTTTGATCTACATATTAATTGCATATCAATATTTCATTCTACAAACGAGCTAAAGTCTACTGCAGCTCAGCATCAGAAGAATTTAGAAACATAATTATTGTACTTTTAGTGTTGAAATTACACAAAATGCACACACTTACTTGAATTTTTAGTTTTAAACATAATATATGGCTCTCACAGAATTACTTTTCAAAATATGTGGTATCCATGGCTCTGTCAGACAAAAAGGTTCCCGACCCCTCCTCTTGATGTACAGAACCGGCATTGTTTATTGTCGCCTAGTCCATGGTTTAAATTTTTATTCGTTGAAAGAGTGATTTTATTTTTTTCTGGTCAAACATAACAATCACTCATTTATAAAAACAAGTAAGAAAATTCCGCAGACAATCTTGCGAAAAAACAAAATATGGATTATTATTTCAAACGCTCAAAAGCTGTCAGCTCAAAGAAAAAAAAATAATAATAAAAAAAAATAACAACAACAAGAAAAGACAAACACCAGAGAGAAACAAATCAAAGCAAACAAACAATGATGTAAAATAATCAAACAGGTGGCTTTCTCATTGCAAAAGCAACCATAAGATGGACTCTACCTGCAAACATTCACAGATCTTAGAAAGACATCCCGTAGCAAAAAGAACCATTTGATAGACAAATAATATATTCTGCTAAGCTAAACAAAAAACAAGAGGAAAAACACAACGTGAAGAAATAAAAATCATCGACATCCCGAAAGATGTGCCTCAAGGAAATTGTAACTCAAGGAAATTGTAACTCAAGGAAATTGTAACTCAAGTAAAATGTAACTCAAGGAAAATGTAACTCAAGGAAAATGTAACTCAAGGAAAATGTAACTCAAGGAAAATGTAACTCAAGTAAAATGTAACTCAAGTAAAATGTAACTCAAGTAAAATGTAACTCGAGGAAAATGTAACTCGAGGAAAATGTAACTCAAGGAAAATGTAACTCAAGTAAAATGTAACTCAAGTAAAATGTAACTCGAGGAAAATGTAACTCAAGGAAAATGTAACTCAAGGAAGATGTAACTCAAGGAAAATGTAACTCAAGGAAAATGTAACTCAAGGAAAATGTAACTCAAGTAAAATGTAACTCAAGGAAAATGTAACTCAAGTAAAATGTAACTCAAGGAAAATGTAACTCAAGGAAAATGTAACTCAAGGAAAATGTAACTCAAGGAAGATGTAACTCAAGGAAAATGTAAATCAAGGAAAATGTAAATCAAGGAAAATGTAACTCAAGGAAAATGTAACTCAAGGAAAATGTAACTCAAGGAAGATGTAACTCAAGGAAAATGTAACTCAAGGAAGATGTAAATCAAGGAAGATGTAACTCAAGGAAAATGTAACTCAAGGAAAATGTAACTCAAGGAAACTGTAAATCAAGGAAAATGTAAATCAAGGAAAATGTAACTCAAGGAAAATGTAACTCAAGTAAAATGTAACTCAAGGAAAATGTAAATCAAGGAAAATGTAACTCAAGGAAGATGTAACTCAAGGAAAATGTAACTCAAGGAAAATGTAACTCAAGGAAAATGCAGCTTTAAGATGTAACCTTTAAAAAAAAACGATTAATAAAACGGATTGGTTATAGCAACTGATATAGCACCAGAAGCCAGGCTAACAAGACCAGTGTCCAAAATGTACAAAGATTTTGCTCTAATTAGCATTCCGACCCACCTGACCCCGTGTAGCGGACAGAGCCCACACAAGTCTATGTGGCGCCACAGGGCAAAAGTTTCAGCGACGCCCTCTTGCATACCGAAACTGCTTTGTTTAGTGCTATATTTAGACTATATTTCCCGCTCTAGAAGTTTCGCCCCCTGGGCATATGCCCCCTCTGTACTCCCTCCCCCTTCCCAACCTTTGTGAGGGTTCTGGCTGAGGATGACAAGTTATTCCGCTAAACATGCTTTTCATTTTTAAAGTAAATTATGAATATTAAAAGAAGCATGAAACATTCCAATTTACTGAGCGACCTGGGCCGATAATTCGTAAACTTTGTCGTGTTCCGGTGAACCGCAACTTATTATACTGTAAATTCTCTACAACCGTGGAACATCGCTTCACGTTTTGACGCCCACAGAAATCTGTGATGATGAAACAATGGCAAGACAGTGCCTCGGAGCAAAGGGAGATCACCTCATACTAAACGTAAACACCAAGGGAGCTAATGGACAACGACTTCTGTATCTTTTTTTTTGTGTCCCCTTATGTATAACGCGATGTGTCACCACAAGCCTTACGTCGAGTCGTCTGGAATTTTTACTGCGTCTTCTCGGCGACAGGACAAAACGCGAGAGGAGAAAATTAAATAATATCAAGTTTTGCCGGGTCGCGTGACTTTAATTGTTTTCTGATCTATTACTTGACACTTCAATGCAAAATGCGGGGTTAACATTTGTAATGTTCTCTTCTTTTTACCATTATTAGCAATGCCATGACAATAAAAACAGATTTACTTAAACATAACTTGAACGTGTTGTGATTAAGACTTTCTTCTTCTTCTTCTTCATATTACTATGGAGACCCCGTTAAGACCGAGGAAAGAGTCCACAGTTTAACTAGTCATAAAATACAAAACATCACAAACAACAAACAGGGTGTCACTTTAGGTTTTAAGACCAGCTCTTCAGTGACGATTTTAAAGCCGGGGGCACAAAAGGGGCATTTATGGAGGCCTTGGTCTAGTGTGCCTAATGACTGACTGAAAAACAAAATATTTGCAGACGTCGGTGCGTGCGTGTGGGACAAGCAGTTTGAGCTGATGACCTCGGGTAGAGCCAGACACCTGTTGGAAGCAACCTGGCTGCGTGGACATTTCCACGTGGCGGTTCATGATCTTGTAAAAAGTGGTGACGTCATTAACGTAGCCTATTCTTGCAGAGTTTGGTATAGATAATCTATTTGTAATCTTTTGGAACCAAACGGCCCGAAAACATTACTTTAGAAAATACTAATTCAAACACAACATAAAAATAAATATATATATATATTCTGATCAGTGCCGGATTAACCAAGGGGCTGTGGAGGCTCCAGCCCCCGGCCCCACTTTCCCTACCGGCCTCTTTTTTATATAATTAAAGATCAGAATAAAAGGATTTGACCTTTCGTAGGCTCGGGCAGAATATTTATTTAATAGCTATATAGTTAAAGCATGTTACAGTTAACGTGACGCACCAAGATGGCGGTGTTGATGTGATCTTTGGAAGTATCTTTACAAACCACTGCCGTGTGGCTAAACCCATGTACGGGAAATACTAGGGGAGTAAACCTCAAAAACAAATCAGGAGCCGGAGTGCCTTAGGCAGTACGCTTTCTGCTCGTCACGTAGCATACTGGCAACTCCTGCGACGCAAAAGATGCCAAGCTCTATCGGCTAAGCCTTTCCCTTGTACACATCTGATGCGTGGAGAGAGGGGAACTAATGCATGGGCAACCTCAGCCTCTCCTTAACACACTGCCCAGGCTTGCGCTCTGTTTACACAGTCAATTTTGCAGGGCTGGCCAAATCGTCTTTCGAGACTAAGGAGCCAATGATGATGATAGTTAAAGCACATACGGAATAATGCAAATCAGAGAAGAGGGCATACGTCGTACCTATCTTCCACAACTTGTGAAGAGATCATTTTGATAATGGGGCAGCAGGTGTTCTCTAAAACAATGTCTGAAGTTCGCTCATCCAAATTTTTCTCTGTATCTGTGGACTCAATACCGGATATTTCCTATTGTGACCAACTCACCTGCATTATACGCTATGTATTACCGACTGGCCCAGTGGAACGTTTTCTTCAATTCATAAACACAGAAGGCAACAGTCACACAGCCAAATATTTGGCGGAAAGTCTGCTGACATTCCTGGAAGAAAATGAAATCGATGTTAAAAACTGCAGAGGACAAACATATGACAATGCATCAAACATGTCCGGCATATACAATGGAATGCAGGCCCATTTTTCTCAGTTTTGTCCACTGGCGTCGTTTATTCCCTGTTCTGCTCACTCACTC
Organism: Anisus vortex; assembly: GCA_949126835.1. Lineage (NCBI taxonomy): Eukaryota > Metazoa > Mollusca > Gastropoda > Planorbidae > Anisus > Anisus vortex. The sequence goes on from OX421494.1 coordinate 24,741,807, forward strand.
AATCTGGTTGGTCAATGCGCTGGTGGATAGTTGCCTGGAGACTGTCACTTTTTTTTAACCATATGCAACAGCTATATGTTTTTCTCTCAAGATCAACTCATCGTTGGGCCCAACTTATTGAACTGCTTCGTCCACTTCAGTTGTCTGTTGTCAAGGGGCTAAGTGACACAAGATGGTCTGCGCACGCCGACGCTACGAAGGCTTATGTGAAAGGTTAAAAAAAAATTACACAACTTCTCGATAATCTTTCTAATGATGACAACCAACCTCAAGATGCCAGGCTCCAGGCTGACTCATTGTCCAAAACAATGAGCTATTTGGAAACTGGGATTATGGCTGAATTTTGGTATGTGTTCCTGGACCGAATTTACGCCACCAGTTGTACTTTACAAGACTCGAAGATGAATCTCAATACAGTTGTGCAACTCTACAAATCACTAATTGAACTTATTGACCAGCAGCGGAATGACTTGGAACTTATGAACTGCGAGGAAAACTCCATAGTGATAATTCTTCTTACAGAGAAGACAGTGTAAGGAAACGAAAACGGATGAAACAGTTTGATGAGGGCGATGCTGATGAAACGGAGTTCAATCCTTCTGATCGGTTCAAAACTCAAGTCTTCTTACTTACACTTGACAAACTTCGAAGTGCCCTAGTACATCGTTTGGCAGCATACCAAGAGCTGAACCAAACTTTTGGATTTCTGAGGAATCTGGAGCATGCGTCCACTGATATGATTCGGTCAGCATCCTCTCGGCTTCAGCAAAAATATCCCGATGATTTTGAAGATTCTCTAGCAGAGGAATTGCTTCATTTTGCCGCATTTCTCAGAGTGGAATCCTCACAGCAATCTCCCAAGGCTGTATCATCCAGCAACCGTCAGCCAGAACTACAATTATTTCTTACCATCGTTGAGAATGGACGGCAGAGCACATTCCCCAATGTAGAAACGGTTCTCAAACTATTCCTCTGCATGATGACAACAAACTGCACAGTAGAACGAAGTTTTTCTACCTTGAAGAGAGTGAAGAACTCACTGAGGTCCAAAATGGGAGACGTTCGATTGAACATGCTTTGCTTGATGAGCATTGAGTTTGACATTTTCAGCGACATTGACTTTCATGATATTGTGATTGATTTCGCACGGTGAATGGCTCGAAAAGTAAATGTTGTTTAATACGTGCTGCAAATTGTCAATACACGTTTTAGTACATGATTTACATTACTGTCGCCAGGCCTGACAGGATATTAAGGAAAGGAAGAAAAGTTTTGAACTAATTTTTTAATGGTCAATAATTGATAACATCCGGCCCACAAAAGTTCTTTGCCCCCGGCACCCATGATCCTTAATCCGGCACTGATTCTGATAGCTTAGTACTGAGTGCTAACAACTAGTGAGCCAAAATCAATAGGTAGCTTATCAATGTGTGCTTTGAAATAATAAAAAAAACAACAACAACAACAATCTGACAAATCATTATCGGATATAGCCTACCTATGAAGTTATTGATTTAGTTGTAGAAGTAGGTCTATTATTCAAAGTAGCTACAGACAGGCCCCACGAGAGGGGGGTACAGCCGGTACGCCATAAGAGTTTAGGGGGCCCATGAATATTACAATTTAAAATTAAATTGGCAATTACGCAAGTATTTTTTAATTATTGCAATAAAGCTAAGAGGAGATGCCACAAAACCTCCTACAATCTTACGTGGCGTTGGGGGCCCTTCATTTTGGTATTTTTTTTATTGTGTAGCCTACTTGAACATTTTGTTAAATTTACAAAGAAGCCTCTAGTTGTAATATAGGACCTATTTATTTTCGATAGCATTTAGGATATCTCTTTTATTTTGTTTTCTCCAGAGACACTTACAAATATAGACATATGAGCCCTACAGGCTTACAGTTCTCCCTGTTAGCTTAGTAGCCTAGGCCGGGGGTCGACAACCTAAAGCACGCGTGCCACACATGGCACGCAGAGCTATTTTAGATGGCACGCGAGAGACCTCCAAAGGGTACTTCTTGTTGATTTTTTTCAATAATTGAATGAGGAGGCACTAACTGTTGAAGCCGATGTTTCTGAATGGCGAGCGACACATTTCATTGAGTTGAACTTGCTTTTACAAGGACGTTGCCAAACAGCACTCGACTGTTCGACCACCGGAATGGATTTGCATTGAAACTGGACAAATCTTGCACGTTAATTCAATTTCAAAACACTTAACTACTTGTAATTCCCTAATGTATGCCATATATTAAATAGATAGAGAGGAGTTTTATAAATAAAGACAAGACTTTCAAATTTATGGACTCTTGTTTTCACTCCACATAAAGTCTGACTGGATTTATCCATATACAAAAGTCTTAGATGTGGATCTTTTTTGTTAAGTGGAGGGATATTGACCATTTAAAATGCAGCAAGTTGAATTTTAAACACAAAAATGCTAGATTTTTACAAAGAAATAATAATTAAAAAGTAATATTAGTTTTAATTTTTAAAGAAGGGAGATAATTAACCCGTTTTGTATTTGTTTGTTTGCTATAATATTCTAGTATTCTAATATGCTCTAATAATATGTCCAATATGTTTCATATTTTCCTTTAATAAAAACATTAATGGCTCTAACAATTATAAATTAAAAATTTATAAAATTGTGTAAGTTAGTTGAAAAGTATATAAATATTATATGACTAAAGAATTCATAATAATATGTGTACATTTTTAAACATTACATTAACTACCAAGTTTGTATGATTACAATGTCTCTACACCACTCGACGATAGTGGTACTATGTCAATTGTGGTGTAATAATAATTTAAGAGAATATCTCAGTAAAACTGAGATCGAAATACAATTAATGTATAGCAGGTGCCAGATCCATATCTCGAATCACGATAACTAAATAATAATTTTAGGCGATAATTAACTATCAAAACGTGAAAGTTTAGTAATAAAATTCCGTGTTTGGTGTAAATGCAAATAAATTAAAAAGGATGATAACCAGGAACTCGTTTTTTTTTTAAAGTTAAATATTAAACGCTCTAAAGATTTTTTCTATACACCTGGTTTTTGTCCTCTATCTTGCTACGGCGCTAAATAAATATTATTATTTAAAAAATTTAAAATATCATAGAGCAGGTTGACTTTCGGGCTGTTGGCACGCTGAATGATTTAAAAATCCTAGTTTGGCACACTATTAGCAAAAGGCTGCATATCGGTACTAGTATGGCAGTTAAACTATAATAATTAGTCCTTTTACACTTTAATGATTTCCTGTGTGGTAGCAAAAAGGGGAGATTGAAGGTATCATCATTTTAGACAAATGTATTGAACATTTAAAACACATTTTTTTTGGTAATTTAACAAAATGAAATGTATTTTGGGAAGAGTTTGTAAAAAACAAAATATGTGTTAACTGTATTGCCACACAGATCTAACCTTACATTAGACTACACAACATACATTACTGGCGAATATTTATAACTGACAAGAATAACACCAATAGTTAAATCACTAAACCTAGAAACGCTAGTCATTATAAAACATAAATTAACAATCAACTGTGAGAGTCACTTTTCCCATTTTACGCATCTTTGTAATATTATTTGCAAGATCAATAGGCCTTCTGAAGCGCAGGAATAATTACAATAATTTAAACTAAGAACTTTGTACTTGATTAAAGTATTTTCCTAACAGACCTGTAAGGCTTTGATTGAAATGATTACACTCTAATGACAGTTAGTCTTATGACAGTTTCACAAAATGGTTCACAGACCTTGTAAAAAGATTCCTGATTTTTCAAACGTAGGCCTATGTAATACAAATAAATCATCTAGAAATGACTAGTGTTAAAAAAGGTGGGGGAGGGGGGGGGGGGGAGGGGGGGCCCAGAAAAGATCTCGTACCGGCATCTTTTTTTTCTCTCGAGGGCCCTGGCTACAGACTTGGCTACTTATAAAATGACCCAAAAAATAAAAGAGGGAATAACAAGAACAGAAAATGAAATGAGTAGCCAACAATCAGCAATCACAAAATAACACTGTAATAATACATACGTCATCTATCACATATTTTAAACAACCCAATCGCTGTTTAGTAGTCACAAAAAGTTTGACCCGTCTTCCACTATGACGTCACACAGCTCTACACCACTCCCAACCTCAAACCCCCACCCCAGTAATAGTCTATTGGTAAACTTAGAAATAATCTAATAATTAAATATAAATTCAATCTACTATGTATGCCAAAAATATTTTTTGGTAATTAAACAGTCAATTCTACAATGTTGAGATTATAATCTTATTAATTGCCCAACACATTTCTCAAAAGATCCTTGTTAGCAATTACATTTGCATAAAATTGTTCACGTGTAAGATTCTCCAAATTGTACTTTGTGAGAATGATGCCCTCTAAAGAGTCATTTGTCTATTGACTATCGAGCATTAATCAAGGAAAACACTCTTTCCAATATTGTCATTGTGTCCAGGGATACAAAAGAACAATAAATAAATCATACATCTTAATTAACTTTAAAAATCAACTTGCATTTGGGCAACTTTGAAAAAAAAAAACACTTATATAGTTCATGCACGAGTCTATCAAAATATCAGTTGGTTACGAAATGAAAGTATAAAGATAACCTGGTCACGAAGAAAATAATATTGGGGAAACTTTAGTATACGAGGTTTTATAGGCCAGTGGTCTGATAATATAGAAGTTAATTCAAACCCGATACACTCCGTTTGAAGGCTACGGCAGTATCACCTTTTAGAGTAGAGAGTGCATGCCAGGTTTATTAGTTACAGAGGTGAACGCCACGAAGGTTTAGCTCTGTATCATATGATGACAGGACAGAATGACATGAGTTAAGGGGAAAGAGAGAGAGAGAGAGAGAGAGAGAGAGAGAAGGAAATAGAGGGAAGCGGGAGGGGGGAGAGAGAAACCTGATGAGGATTGTCTGCCCCCATTTCTCCAGGAATGCAGTGATGACAAGAAAGTATGTGAAATAAATTCTTGGCATCTAGATACTAAGTACTGGTCAGATGTTTAACTCCAACGTCCGGTTGTCATGGACCAGCAGACGTTCTTTCCTCCCCCCCCCCCCCCCCACATTACTTTTTTCACTTAAGTAAAAGATCCATTGCCCGTTGATCTTATAACAAAAAAACTATGTCGGTCAATAACAAGAAAAACACACACACACACACATGTCAGAAAAATGTGATTTTTTGTTATAATAACTAGGACGCGGTGGTTGGCCAGGGTTTAAATCCTGCGTAAAAAAATGGGGTTGAAGTGTCAAAGGGTAACCCCCCACACACACACACACACACATACACACACTAACACATAATATATACAGAGCTGACACGTAGCCTGCCGGACATTTATTTGAGAAAGTAAAGGCGTCTACGCTCTGTGCTGACCGCACAATCCCAACGTATACCATGGACGGTGAATTGGAAGAGCTATGTCTTTTACAAAAAGTAATTGTACCCTTAAAACCCGTAGAAATAAAATGGATATTTTTGTTTGTTTTTTATCCATCTAGTCATTAAATTTTAATTCTTTCAATCACAAATAAAAGAAAGATTTGCCACTAAACTTTATTATATTTCTGTTGTAATTGATTTCCTGTGTAGCGTCAACTTTTCTGTTTACTTCATCAGGCATAGATCTATATAACATTTCTTTCAATTTTAGTTTAAATACATCAAAAAAGCATAGAATGGATTTAATGATTGACAATATGCGTGGGAATAGTAGGTTCGTTTAATGTTCTTTATGTAATATTAAGGACGTTTTAGTGTGGGCCTTCTTTATATTTGATTTGTTAAAATTTTAATATTTTCTTTTATATCTAACAAAATATATATACATATATAAATATTTACTTATATTTAACGCTAAAGTCAACAAATATGAATAACTTTCTTTTTTTTTTTTTTTCGTTATTTCCTTAAGTTTGTTTTTTAATCGGTACATATGTACATACAATAGCCCTTGTGGTACGTGATAGAGACGGTATTAAATCAGGTATTCCACTCATTTGCACAGACAAGTTATCTGGAACTAAATCTTCCACATTCGGTGCGCCTGGAACTAATTCTATACCTTTTATGCTCCGGTGAGCAGGTAAGAATGTCGCCACGTTTTCTTTACCCCCACTTCACTTCCCATTAAAAAAAAAAAATTGTATAGTCTATATCTTTCTCTTGTGGTCGTGGAAACGCACTCAGACGTTTGTACAACATCCAGGATGCCCCCCACTCCTTCTCTATGTCTGCCGCCATGTGGGGGTGGTTGGACTCATGGGAATCGCACTATTGATAAACAACGCCTACTTATTGCAGTCACTTGCATATAAAGGACACTTTTACTTATGAGCCACAGTCAGAAGTATATCGGAGCTCTTTTTGGAAAGTCGCAATTTCACCTTACTAACTGTGAACCATCGCTTACCTCAAGCTGAACATTTTCAACATATTATATATATATATATATATATATATACATATAGGCTATAACACAATTATAATTTTAAAAAAACAACTTGAAACAGCTTTGCGCATAAAAAGAAACTAATCTCAAAGCATAAGACATCGCGCAGTTTGAGAGAGAGAGATATATATATAGTTTCGGATATTTTGATCACAAACTTTGTGATAATCAAATTGTTGCTGAACTGTTAGAATTTGACTGAAGATGACCAGAGCTACCTTTTTATTCTGTATTGGTTGTACTGTGGCAGTCTTTACCATTATGCCAGGTAAGCTTACCATTTTGCAGCCTTTTAAATTGTTTTTTAAGTATGATGTCAACTGTGTGTCTTTTTCTATGGGGGGGGGGGGCATTAATTTCAAACAAAAGATCTATTTCCTATAATTATTACTTCAATTCGGATTGATCCATACATGCACAAATTAACAACCACATAAAAGACCGATGGCGTTTTTATGTTTTTGTTATTGTAAATGAACAGGGTTCCCTCCGTTTTATTGTCAATGTCAACCCTTTTTTTCATAACTGTATTTTCCTTTATTATATTATTTTGAAGCTATTTTTTTAAACGTAATCTAGATTATTCTAGATCACCAGCCAGCCCTGTAGGTCATTACAGGTTATATGAAATGATACGTTGTTTTCAAAAAGTCTATTTCAACCACGTTTCCCCATCCACCAGGGTAGGACATGCAATAGCCCTACCAATGACTACCATATTATTTACTTGTGTTGTACATGAACTGTTTGTAATATTTTCAAAGTTTTCTATTTATCGTTTATAACGCTATCCCCCCCCCCCTACCCCTAACACAGACACATATCCATACATACACATACTATAGGTTGTCGTAACCCTGCAATTTGAAGTCATAAAAAAATGGAATGCTAAAAATGCCATCTGTACTTTAGTTCGGCGTATATTTTGTTACAAGTATTTAACCCTCATATATAGACATATATTAACAATTTTTTTGTTGTTTAAATAGGAAATTAAAACAAGAAAGAACGCATAGAGATCTATGCTATGTAATACATTAGTTTTCATTTAGTAGTAGGCCTAATCTAGGGCTAAGCAGTTTTTGCGACTTGAAATCATTGCATTTCTATATTTGAAAATTTTTAGTGGATATCAAATCGACATGTTTTATCAGATAATTTTGTCTTTTTTTTTTCAAGTGTCACTTCAGCAAACATCCGAATTTCGCCACCTAGAGCGACCCCCCCCCCCCTCCCTCCCCCCTCCCCCGTCTCCGTCTCATATAAATACTCTACAGTCCCATCCAAGTTTAAAACACTAGCAATATTAATTAACAAATGAAGTAGTATCTTGAAAAGAAACTATTTAGCCTAATAATACAATTAATGTTTAATCCTTCGAGGCTTTTTTTTTTTTAAAAGTCGATTGCATTGTACATAGAGGCTTAGAGTAATTTAATTATTAGCCATGTTTTTGACTGTCATATTACTTTACTAGCTTTTCGTCTTATTTTTTTCTTGTAGCTATGTCATTAATTATTACAAAACAATTTATAAAGGAAGAGACGATGAGGGTGTTATCTATAGAAATAAACTATAATATAAAATTCGATTATTTTTTTAAAACTGTCCTCATTATGCAGGGCTAGACTCTAACAAAGAATGTGCGTAGGACGCATTAATCAACTTTATAGAAGAAGCGTCTGTATATTATAAGTTAAGATAATTTGTTCATTGACGCCTTAAATATGTCTACCGCGTAAACGTTGACAATGGCGATATAACACTTTTAAAATATAATGGCCATTTAGGCCCCATTTACAATTGTTACAATCATAGTTTAAATCTTTGTTACACCCGGCGAAGTATGATTATTAATACAAACAATAACTTTTAGTAAAAACTACATAAAAACAAACAAACGAAAATTAAAAATAAAAGAAGCATACTATAAATCTCTTACAACTGTCTACGGTAAGACTATATAGGCCTATTACGTGTATTTATAAACTGCATTAAGATTGAGCGAATGTTTGGAGAAAAAGATAGCACCCTTAACGAAAACTCTTATTTGTAAAAACAAATTATCTAGACGTGCATGTTGAATCACTTCGACTTAAAAAAAAATAATACTATTTTCTTTTCTAGTTAACTCTTAAACTAAAACAGTAATAAATTCTCCCACCCATTACAAAAAATGTTTTCAAATTAAAGGGTTGTTGGCGTATAACATTACAAGTATATTATATTACATATACTTGAAATTGGAATCTTATTGTATGAATGCAGAAGCCCAACCCACTGCCCGAAATATTGTAACGCCAGGCTATCTATTTAGCCTTGTGGGTTCACATATTTGTCAGTTATAACGGCTGTTCAATGTGTCGTCTGCAACCGACTGGACGGGGTTTGCCCGGAAACCATCTTTCCATTAATAGCTTCGTTAACTTCAACGCATAATGTGCAACCATTTAATGTTATTACAACTGTGTACCTTAAGACTATATCATACTACAATACTACTATTACTGGAGTTAATATTTGAAGGCTCTGAAACGCCAGTAGTTTCCGGACTCAGTATAAAAGGTAGTCTAGCCTGGCATGAAGACAGTTTAAATAAAATCACTTATAATTTCACCAAGGTGACAATACACAGATATGTGTGTGTGTGTATATATGGGTTATAGTCTACCACTTATTCAACTGATGTATCAAGGCTTTCAAACGATTTAAGGTTAAAGAGATGCAGTGGGGTTCAAATCCACAATTATATAAATCATTGGGATTAAGACAAACATTTAAACATTTAAGTAGATCGTCATTGGATATAATGGAAAGGTTCATAAGTCTACCTTTTCATACGATGGGATTGTGTGTGCTGTAAAACGCCTTCGCTTATTCACCCCTCCACCTCCCACCTCCTTTCCCCCAAATAAAAAAAATACAACTTGTATTGTTCAGCTAGAGAAGTTTATGCTTGGCACGAGAGGTGTCAGCTTACTAGGCCATAACCGCTAATTCATTAATCTTGTAAAATAAATGATAAGCGAAATCTTAGAAAAAAAAATTTATCTAAAAAAAAACTAGCATTCAAATGACACATAAATATATCAGTGGCGTCTCCTCCATGGTTAGTGTTGAAAAGGGGGGATTCTAATCGCTGATAGTGCAAGATAGGTGGGACAAATAGTGCAAGGTAGGTGGGGAATATTGTGCAAGGTAGGTGGACCAAACGGTGTAAAATAAAAGGGGCAAATAATGCAAGATAGGTGGGCCATCTTGTGCTAAGTAGATGGGGCAAATAGTGCAAGGTAGATGGGAAAATAGTGCAAGGTAGATGGGGCTAATAAGGGAAGGTAGATAAGGCAAATAGTGCTAGAGATATGTACAATTAGTGCAACGTAGATAGGGTAAATAGTGCCAGATGGGTCGCACGAGCACGCGAATTCGTGGGCACAATTTCATGCTAAAGTATTTTTAAAGTAAAATTTTTCTAAGCTTTATAGATTTTAATCATTGTCCGACCCTTTGTCCACAAACGAAAAACAACTACTAGAACTGGATATGGAAAAAAAAAGGTGATTCTTCTAGATTCTAGGTCCTAAATGGGCTCGAAACCACCCTTTTGACATCATCCCTTCTATATATATATATATATATATATATATATATATATGTATGTATATTATGTATGTATGTATGTATGTATGTATGTATGTATCCTTTACATATATATCCTATATATATATATTTCCTATACATATATATATCCTATATAAATATATATATATATATATATATGCTATTTACAGCATTCCATATCGACACTCCACACTCACGCACACACATCGGTGCATTACTTATCACTAATGTAAAGATTGCACTCAACTTTTTAAAGGAGATTTACTGGACGCAAGCAAATGCGAAGAAGACAAAAAAATATTAGTTACAAGTATGTATATAACTAGAATTTGAAAATAACTCGGTCACCCCTTTTTCTATCGCTTTGACCATGTCATGTGACCCGAAGAAAATGTAAACAAAATAACAACAGACATGGTTATTACGTTTAATTTGAGCGCAACTAGAATCTAAGGCATAGGTTGTCAACGGGGGCGTTATCGCCCCTCAGGGGGCGGTGAGCAGCTTTAGAGGGGCGCTAGCGTTCCCGGGGGCGATTGGGGGGCGGTAAAGGGCAAGTGGGCGGTACAAATGTACCTGATATGATTTCAATTCCGAACATATTGAATCGATTTTTTTTTAAAAAGAAATGTGATGTAAGCGCTGCTAAGTATCTAGGCTGCTAATATTAATGATATTATTTTCTCAGTTTTACTAAGATGTTATTGAATGCATGAATGCGATTTGCAGTTGTTGCCAACTATTGTTAAGCGGATTAGATACGTGTAATTATACGAACTGGGTAGTTAATGTAATGTTTGAAAATATACATAGGCTTATTCATTCTTTAGTAATATAATATTTATATAATTTTCAAATACTTTTTACAGTTTGTTCAGTTATAAATTTTGAGCCATTTATTATTTTTTTTTATAAAAGAAAAAAAAAACATTAGAAATATTAGCTCAAATGAAACGGGTTAATTATCTCCCTTTAATTTAAAAAAAAAACACTATTATTGTCTCGATATAATTTTTAATTGTTTGCCAATTTTATAATTTTCTTGTTATGTCTTTATGTATGCCTTTATTGCCTTTTTATTGTTCTTATTGTTTGTACTATGTGACAAAATAAATATTGCTCATTGTTCATTGACGAGGACTACAAGCGATGGCTACTGCACACAGAAGCGCATTGGTTAGCAAAAGATGACCGTTTAAATATAATGTATGAGACTTGGATTCAGTGCTCTAGTTTTTTAAAAGCAAATGCGATTCTTTGGGAGAAAATTAAACAGTTTCTCTAAGTGTGAGTTTGGGCAACTATTTTATATTGCATTCTTATCAACCTCGTATGTGGAAAGTGGATTTTATGCTAGTACCATTTGGTTGTTAAGAAAGAAAAACAAGACAAGCTGCAAATTGTTTAGCTTGGAGACCTAAGGCTTTTGCAAACAAAATTGAAACAAATTTAGACAAACTACTAGCAACACACCAGGCAAACGATTCACATTAACATTGAATTCTTATTAAGCCTCTTGTTTAGGTAATTTTTTAATCTATTAATCATTACAATATGTTTCCTTTTCATTTTTTTTTAAAGACAATAAATAAGCACACAAATCTAGTCGGCCCCAAAAAATTGCAGAAACTATATTGATTGGGTGGGGAGAGATGGCGCAAAAAAGGTTGGGGGGGGGGGGGCGGTGAGCGGGAAAAAATGTAAAAGGGGGCGGTGAGCCGAAAAAGGTTGAGAACCTATGATCTAAGGCATCGTCATTTGTTGCAGGTCTTTGACCTTTTCAAAATGATGTAAAAGAGTTTTTTTTTCTATTTTTAGAAAATTAAAGTTATGTACCTTGAGAGCGTTTAATTTACTTTTCCTTCCCCCCCCCCCCGGCCCCACCCATTTTTTTTATGCAATACAATGTCCTGATTCAACCGTATCTACTCTTAGCGATAGAATTCTCTGTGGTTTAGCAGCAGCGCGCCAGTATTGACACACCGACGGTTTCTGGTTCAATTCAAGGTTAACGCCAGGAGATTTTTTTTTCTGTCCTTCTTCTGAAGGGAGTGCTTACGTCTACCCAACTGTGATGGGTGTCTGATAATACTTGGGAGCTGAGCTTTGTGGTTGAACTGCGGGGTTTGAAACAAGCCACAAAAAAAAAAAAAACCAGAATAACAATGCCAGTGTTTCTGACATTGACTGCAAGAGAGCAAACTGCTCTGCAGACGTGTTGATAGAAGAATAAGAAGAAATCCCCAATTTATACCAAGGCCTATCGAAACTGGTTAACGCTGTCTCATCAGCACCTTGGGAAAATAGTTATCTTTTTTATTATTCTCTTTATCCTAAGTGATATCTATTGTTAGATATAAGGAAGCGCTTTAAAATCGCTTTGTCCAGAATACAGTAAACAAAACAAAAACAAAAAGGATAGTCCAGTTAACCAACAATAACATTTTCCCAAGGCATCCAGGCATACACAATGTCTGTAGGCTACTTCCTAAGCTCGATTTGAATGATGTTTGATTTATTTCCAGCAAAGCGCCATATTTGCTCCTGTACATCTATTTAGGGTTCACAGTCACTTAATCCGCATACACTTAATCCCCAACGCTTAATCCCCAACACTTAATCCCCAACACTTTATCATCGACACTTAATCCCCGGCGTTTAATCCCCGAGTCACTTAGACACCGGCGTTTAATCCTCGAGTTACTTAATCCCTAGACGGCCATTTAATCTCCAGACACTTAATCCTAAAAATGCAATTTTGGGTATAGTATTATTAAATCAGAGATGAAAATAATTTATATCAAACACAAAAAAAAGCTAATAGTCCGATATTCAATTATTTATTTTCCAAGTGTGACAATTAATAATTGATATTTAAAAGCATTAATAATAATATTTAAATCATGTTTTTAAAATAAAAATAAATTTTAACATTCGTTTCAAGATGTTTCAACACAAAAACTCAAATTAAACTGATAGTTGTTCATGCATATGATAACAAATTTTTCTTAAGAGAGTTTGTGGGGTAAGTGTTTAAATCAATATGACAGGTAAGCTACGGATCGGCGATACAGATGACGAGCCATTGACTCATAGCGCTGTACAATGTTGTCGATTCTCCTGGCTAATGCAGTATACTTCTTCCTTGCTCTGTGCCGGTGAATGACATGCTGACACAGTCTTGTCACTTGTTTGTTCAAACCTTTTACATGGATGAATGTAGAGCAGGGGTCGGCAACCTGCGACACGCATGCCAGACTTGGCACGCAGAGCTTTTTTCAATGGCACACGGAAGACTTCCAAAACAAGGCAATTTAGGGACTTCTATAAGGAGTATACTGCTAAAGCAGGATGACCTTTACGCTTTTGGCACGCTTAATGAATTAGAAATCCTACTATGGCACACTTTTATCAAAAGGTTGCCGATCCCTGATATAGAGTATGGTGGATATAGAAAGAGATTGGTAGATGTATAGATGGATATATTGATATCTAGACAGAATGAAAGCTAGATTGGAGGATGGCTAGATTAATGGATAGATTGACATATTTATGCATATAGATATATATATATAAATATATATATATATATATGACTGACTGAGAGCTAGATCGTGATTGATAGATTGGTATATAAAACAAAAACCTCACTGTGTTGTCATTTTAATTAATTCTTTCCATTTCCATGTTCTATTTATTTTCTATGCCCCACACAAATATAAACAAACTTGACGCCGCTGCACAGTGTATATTATTTAAAAAAAAATAAAGAAAGCAAACGACTCACCGTAAATAATGTTCTAATTTACGGCTCACGCCTACACGTTGTCTCTCCCCATCTGCACATCTCTCTCTCTCTCTCTTTACCTGCCTCTATCCTTGTCTCTCCCCCCCCCCCCTCTCTCTCTCTCTCACACACATCGCTCTGGAAATAAGATCACAAGATAGTAAGTTTTTTTTCTGTTTAAAAGAAACAACAACAAACAAACACTCGACACCTTAAAAAAAACAAACAACTAAAACAGAAACCAAAAAACAACAACAACCGAAAATAGTTGAAATAAACACTTAATTTTGCCTAATTATTATATTTCATTTCAATGCGAATGTCCGAAAACGCATAGATTTTTTTTTTTAGCCTGATATATATATATATATATATAAATACAGTAGCTCTCCGTGTCAAATAATTTGTGCTTATCATTGTAAGATAATTATTTTGAAAACTGTATTCCTTCCTAGACGGGGTAAGACCAGATTGTATGGAATTTAGTACTTGGTGGGGAATGAGTCAGTTATTAATTTTAACTGCGCAAATACAAGATTGAAAAGCACATCTTGATTATAATGTTTGGGTTTATATGTGTGTATAATATGTTATTTCTGAATATTAATGTTCTGTTATTCTTAATTTAATTAAATATAAGAACTTGTTTTTGCATTTTGATAAATTTGCTTTATAATATAAACATAGATGAGTAGCAATTGATGAATATAATATTCCAAAATAAATCATATTATTAAACGCATAAAATAAAAATCGATTTGATGTACTAGTTTTGAAAAAAAATCCTTTCTTATTAACTTCGTAAAATTTTGTATATCTAAATGGATTTAAGTATGTATGTTTCTGCCGACCCGACCTTCGGAGGGCTAATTGATCCACTTCCCATCATCCTATTGAACTGAAGCTCATTTTTTTTTTTTACATTTTGTGGATGGCACATAGCAAAATTATCATATGGCTAATTTATAGCAAATGTTAATTTATCACCATAAATGTATCAACTTCGAATTGATTTAGATCGTGCGTTTCTCTCTTTATAAAATATTGTCAATGTTTCTTTGTCTTTTTCTGCTGCTTTTTTTTAGTGATATTTAGAGTCTACTTTTATTAGCTTGTTGGTCCAACTTTAAATTAATTTCGCTTTTGCAATTTTTAATACGGAACAGTTTGTTTTTAGGGGTTGCTTAATTTCCATTTAATAACTAAACTATAATTAGGCCAATGTATTGCACTGTGGTCCAGCGACGGCGCCTTCATCTGGCGTACTTAAGGACCTGGATTCGAACCCTGGTGATGGTTAGGATTTTTTTCCAGGGACTCGAGGGTGTCCCTGAGTTTACGCAGTTCTAATAGGTACCTGACATTAGTTTTGCTGGCCACACATCCCCTAGTTTGCAGTGGTCACAGAAACTGGGGTGAACGCTTCTTCATCGGCCCTATGATCAATTGTGTCCGATGGGTCCTTAACTTACTTTACTATGTATTGCAATTAAAGTTGTTTTTTTTAATTGATCCCCATGTTTATAATGGTCTATGTTAATGATATCCCTGGTGTCGTGAAGAGTTTCACATTTGACTTTATTTATTTTTACTTTAAAATGAACATTTAAATGTAATTATACATCGTAGAGTAAAAAACAAACGAAACCCACAAACCCAATGAACCAAGGGAGTTAAATCGGATTCTTTTCCAATATGTTATTGAACGAAGACATTCTTTGTCGTTTTATTACAATGACGAGTGTGTATGTGTGTATGTGTTTGTTGTATATACATAATATATATATGTATATATATATAATATATGTATATATCTTTTCCTACACTATGCTTTACCATTACTTTCTTGTTACTTATACAAAATATAATCTGGATATATAAAATTACAGTTAGCTAGCAATATCTCAGGTCAATTTTGAAATAAAATAACTACATTTGATACCCAGTCTGGGCAATGTTTAGAAGCAATGAGAAAGTTTATTATTTCTCACATGACCAGGGAAGAAATGTTATTAGAAATTTAATTCGAATTTCTCTTGAATTGATCGATTACTGTTAGAAGATTTTCCTTTCTTAGACTGTTACTGTCACACACTTGGTATCTCGTTAAATTTGACATTTGAATGTCTTACTCGGTAAACTAATCTTATTTCCTTTTACATTCGAACTAACGGCATCAACGCACTTATAAAGATTATAAGATTATATATAACGATAAATAATGAGGATATATATAACCATAATATGTCCATATATATATATTAATAAATAATAACTGTATTTTTAATAGCGCTGTCAACAGACACATAATATGTCCATATATATATAATAATAAATAATAACTGTATTTTTAATAGCGCTGTCAACAGACACATAATATGTCCATATATATATAATAATAAATAATAACTGTATTTTAATAGCGCTGTCAACAGACATAATGTAGGCTCAAAGCGCATCAAAAAAACGGAGAACAAAACATACATATAAGTGATAACATATAATGGCTAGGGTTATACAAAACATACATATAAGTGATAACATATAATGGCTAGGGTTATACAAAACATACATATAAGTAATAACATATAATGGCTAGGGTTATACAAAACATACATATAAGTGATAACATATAATGGCTAGGGTTATACAAAACATACATATAAGTGATAACATATAATGGCTAGGGTTATACAAAACATACATATAAGTGATAACATATAATGGCTAGGGTTATACAAAACATACATATAAGTGATAACATATAATGGCTAGGGTTATACAAAACATACATATAAGTGATAACATATAATGGCTAGGGTTATACAAAACTAGACGAAAATAAACGATAGAGCTGATTTCTAAAGGGGAATCTTAAAATAGTGAGTCTTAAAGTTCTTTTTAAAAGTGTCATAGCAGGCGGTTTGTCTGAGCTTGAAGGGGGGCGAGTTCCATACCTTCGGGACAAATAATGTAAGGCTCTCATACCACAAGTCTGCAGCGAGAAACGCGACACAACCAGTAAAGAGGAGTCTGCTGAACGCAGGTCTCTTAGCGGCGCATATGCTGAAATTATAATTCTACTGAGGTATGATGGCATTCTGTTATTGTTTAAACATTGGTGGCTAAGTGATGCAACTTTAAATTTAATTCTAGATTTCACTGGGAGCCAATGTATCGAGCGAAGAAGGGCGGTTCCCGAGACTCGTTTTGATTTAGCGCATTATAACCAAACGCGCAGTACTGTTTTGTGTTCGCTGCAGCCTGCCGATTTTGTTTCCGGGCAGACGGCTGGCAGTGCGTTACAATAGTCGATACGGGAGAGTATCTTAGCATGAATGTCTAGCAGCTTTCTTAGTCAGGTGACATATTGAATGTATAAGACCGTCGAACCTGACTGCCGCAACAAGGCACTAACATCAGACCTAAAATTAGAAATGTTGATGTCTTTCATCTTTCTAGATTTGACTTTTCTCAACTGCGTTTTAGGCTTTAATAGGCATATCTCGTGAATGGTGATTCCTCTAGACGCTGTCTCACGGTCTCAATGTTGATGGCTGTCTCACAGTCTCAGTGTTGATGGCTGTCTCACAGCCTCAGTGTTGATGGCTGTCTCACTGTCTCAGTGTTGATGGCTGTCTCACGGTCTCAGTGTTGATGGCTGTCTCACGGTCTCAGTGTTGATGGCTGTCTCACGGTCTCAGTGTTGATGGCTGTCTCACGGTCTCAGTGTTGATGGCTGTCTCACGGTCTCAGTGTTGATGGCTGTCTCACGGTCTCAGTGTTGATGGCTGTCTCACGGTCTCAGTGTTGATGGCTGTCTCACGGTCTCAGTGTTGATGGCTGTCTCACGGTCTCAGTGTTGATGGCTGTCTCACGGTCTCAGTGTTGATGACTGTCTCACTGTCTCAGTGTTGATGGCTGTCCTTGCAGACCTTGACCTGCCACTATGTCCTTTATTTACATTGGTCACACGTCCTGTTAACCTGAACTTCTGCAGAAGACGTCTGATTGTGAGTCTACTTCGAGGAATTCTTTCCGGAAAGTCAATTGTGAATCGTCGCTGAGTGTTGGATACCGATTTTAATTCCAATTATGCTTCCACGATCTTCACTCTTTCCTCCACAATGTATTGCTTTCGATCATTTGGGGTGAGAATTTAGTGTTTCGTTGTTAATATTCCTGAAAATGAAAAAAAAAATCTTTGTAATTTTGAAAATTATAATAATATCAAAAGTGGTAACATTTATTGGCCCACCCTGTATACTGACGTTTAATTAGTAACACATTGTCCGAAGGATGTTGTCGGGTCCACAAGAATCCTACAATTGTTTTGGAAAAAAAAATGGATTCAAATTCGTAACTTTCATAAGATCAGCGTGACCCATATACTATTTGAGCTTAACGAAACAATTATAAATTGATACAATAACATTTGAAAAAACATTTAAATACATGCTCTGATAGAGATAAGTGTCCATTGATAGATATCCGTTTGCAGAAAGGTAAGGGGCCATTCTTACATTACGTGAGCTTGAAAGTCTTTTTATACCCCTTCCCTTTTGTCCACCCCCCTTCCGTACTTTTTGGACCCCTTCTCCCCCTCCAAAGCCTATGCACAATTTAGCTGCTCTGCACACTTTGCGATCTGGCCGACTTCGGGCTTTGGCCGTAACAACTGCATCAATTGATTTGATAAAATAGAACAACGAAAGAGGAAAGTTTGAATTGAATCAAATGTTTATTAATTGTAATTTAAAAACAAAATCTGAATCAATCGTTTGGTTTTAGAACCAAATTGTGCACATCTTCTTGAATCAGTCCGTATCGAAAAACGTTTGCAAACGTTAAAAAAAAATTGCGAATAATTGACATACCTTCGTTTTGCATTTCATCAACAGAAGTTGTCCATAAACTCGTTTGGTATGGACATATCGACATCGCTAGATGATGTGTAAACAGTATTTCCATCGCTGCAATCTGCCTGAGCAGTATTTTGTTGTTGTTATTTGTGCGAAGCTAAACATGCAGTCGAAACCTTCCCTCCCCATAGGCACAATCTCCTGAAATCGAGCAACCATTTCTCTCCCAGTACGTACGTAATGTATGTATGGCCCCTTTTTACAAAGCCCTAGCTTTGACTCCTTCAGGAGCCGACTGAAGACTCACCTATTTCGTTTTGACCCCTTCAGGAGCCGACTGAAGACTCACCTATTTCGTTAGCAGTATTTGCGATTACATAATATATAGCCTACATTTTCGTTTGTTGTTCGTTGTCTGTATTCTGTATCTGTCGTCAGCGCTTAGAACTGTCATCAACGGGATGTGCGCTATACAAGCAATATTATTATTATTATTATAGATCTATATGAAACTCAGACATAAAACAAAGAAATAAAGAAAAAGAAAAATCTATCAATTGGTCATGTCTTCCGTAGTTCTGGTGGACGGTATCATGTGTGCTGTGTGTAGGACCGATGACCATGGGTGTGAAGGCGGTGACGTGCCGGCATCACTCTGCAGTCCAGAGTATGATAAATGTTACACTTTAAACATTTACGTTCTCAATGGAGGTAACGTCTTCTGTGTGTGTGTGTTTGTTCGTGTCAGATTGTTGTTGCGAGTATGCGTGTGTCAGTCTTCTGTGTGTGTGTTTGTTCGTGTCAGTGTGTTGTTGCGAGTATGTGTGTGTCAGTCTTCTGTGTATGACCGTGAGTGTGTGTGTGTCAGTCTTCTCATCTGTGCATGCCAGTGTGTGTGAGTGTGTGTGTGTGTCAATCTTCTGTGTTGGTTGCAGACGTGACTATAAGTGTATGTCCATATCTTTCACTAGTATTTTTGTGGAGAGAAAGCGCACCGAGCATGCTAAATTCAATAGATTCGCTTTATAAATAGTCATTATTATTCTCCGTAATATATTCCTTTTTTTACATTTTTTATTAATGGTGTACCATTGACCACTTCTTTTGTACACTTGTCTATTCCTAGGTGTAGGCACAACAAGGGGTTGTTCAAACCAGACGTTTAGTAACGGTATCTGCAAGACTGTCAGAAGGAGAACATTCGAAGGCACCGTGTGTGTACAACTGTGTGACTGGGACGGTTGCAATTCCGCCCTCGGAGTTGGGCCCAGGTTGTCGTCGCTAAGGAAAAGGTCACCGTCCATGGTCGTGTCGCCCTCTCTGATCAGCAAGTTGTCTCCTCCTTTGATCAGGAAAAAGTCTGCATCATTATCTAGGAAAAGGCAGCCCTTTGTGATTACAGAAAGGTTAGCATCTTCGATCAAAAATTGGAGGAGGTGATTGCCTTTGTCAATGACATCCTTTTAACCAAAAAAGTCTGTTTGGAAGTTGAGCATGCCAATAAAACTATTCACTGGGCATTTTTTTTTTTAGCCTTTAGTGAACTCCAAAAAAAAAACAAAAAAATTTAAAAGAAAGATGTGTTTTTTTCTCCCAGATTTTGGTGAGCTGATTTTTGACATTTGGATGCCAATGAAGTATTATTTGATTTTTTTCTGAATTTGTGGGTACATTATTTTTTTAAGGTTTGTTATTCGCTGAATTAAAACATTACTTTTAGCTTACTTGTAAGCTGAATTGGACTATTTTATTAGCTTTCCTGTGAGCTAAAGATAAACATTAGTTTATTACATCAGTTTTCCTGTGAGCTAAATGTAAACATCATCTTATTTTTTTAAAGAGCTAAAACTGAACTATTGTAATGAGCTTTTTTTTTTTTGTAAGCTAAATTTAAATAGCTCGAAAGTTTGTATACAGATTGTTTTTACTTGGGAGCTATCAAGTAAAGAGAAAAACAAACTGCTTAATTCATCTTGTAACCATTCAATGAAATTTTAAACAAAACGTTAACGCAGCAGTAACGTAGACTGCACTCGACAGACCATAAATGTTACGTCATTATCAGGTAAATGAATGTTCTTTTTAAGCTTCGACACTTTTTACATTCGTTAAAAAAAAAGCATTGCATTTTTCTTCTTCTATTTTTCCTCTTTGTATTTTGATCTGCATTTCTGTTGTTTTTTTTCTTCATTTGTTGCCTTTTTTTTCTCTTTTTTTTTCGTTTGCTTAAATTTTTTTCTTTTTCTGTATCTCTTTTTTTTTACTTCATTTCTTCTGGGGTTTTTTTTCTATTCACTACTAGGACTTTACACATTTCTTGGGTACTAATTTGTTGTTGGTTTAGGTGTTGTTGTTGTTTTTTTTCCCTTTCGGCACGCCATTGCTGTGAAACTATTCCATTCACAAAAGTCTGCTATGAGTTAAGTAGCTGTACCAATCAGCCTTGATTGGTAGCGAATGGGTGTAGTGTACTATTTAGTCACGCAGGTGGCAAGCGGGATATGTTAATGGGCGCCCAGTGCCAGTGTCATACCGAGGGGAGGTTTATTTTTAAACCCAGTTGGTAGAAACTCTCCCTATTTATTGTCTATCTTCCCGCTTTACCCCGCCCCTCTCTCTTTCAGTCACTCTTTCTCATTCTCTCTCTCGTTTTTATAAAAAAAAGAGTTTTGAATTTTTGTGTTGAAAAAAAAAAAACAACCTAAACTTATATTTATAAAAGAACAAGTTTTATTTGTGTTGAACTATAAAAGATAACTCAAATGGTCACCTGTGACAGGTAATTCCAATGATGTTCCAAGACTTTCAGGAATCTGCGAACCCCCTTTCCCTCCCTTATTCCATTTTCCCCTACCCCAAAACGCTTGCAGGAATTTTCGGTATTGTGACAAGCAGCGTTATTTTGGCTTTCATATTGTTTCTAATTGTTTGTGATTCTTTCAATGTATATATTTACTATGACATTATGGTACTTCTAGTTAAAACTGTTTTACTTCAAAGTAAACACTTACTGTGTGATCAATCTCCCATTCTGAAAGTCGCTCTATTTATTCAAATCCTACAAACAAGCCATTTCTAAAATTAACCTCTCTATTACCAGCTTTGGTTATATAATTCAAAGTGGAAAAAAAAACACTCTGTTATTAATTTTTAACATTGCTAACAATTTAGCTAGGTTGGAGTTAATTTGTTCAATTATTTTATTCAAATTTTAGTTAATCCTAAAACACCACATTGTATGTTAGACCACTATTCTAGGCCTAAATGTTAAAGACTTTTGAAAATTTCCTTTTTTTTTTTTAGCGGCATATATTATTTCATTTGGTAAAATACCTGTGTAGATTTGTAGACACTTTTAATGACAAAAATGTGAACACAGTTTAGTTGGATGATGTTACACAAAGTGTTATGTGTACACTTAAATTGTTATTTCAGTTATGTGTATAACTCAATTGTTATTTCATTGGGTATATTAATGAGTAATTAATTTATATTGTGAATATTATTTGTTTCAAATGCAGTCATTGGTCTTTGAACCATTGTTCTATGTGATACTTTATTGTTTTATTTTGGGTATCAATTAACCCTAAACTTTGCTCGCATTGTTGTTGTTGTGGTCGCTTCTTCTTGTCAATTAATTGGACCCTACGACGACTCACTGCTAAATGAGGAACTTCTAACTATGACCTCGACCTTTTGACCTCTTCCCATTCACTCGACCGTGTGCCTGTGGATAGCAAGGGTGCATCCGAAAGGAATCATAAATATGTTTATATTAGCTATGCGTACGCTAAAAGCGTCTACAGTTAGTACTAGTTAGTCATATTTGCAGTGGCGTATTTAGGCATATTCCACATGTTCCATTGGAACAGGGACCCCCACACAAAAGGGGCCCCCACACATCACAAACAGAAATGTTGAGTGACTTCCCCATTTCGTTGAAAATGTAAAATAAAATTCATTTATTCCCCTACAATTTAAAGCGCTTCAGTCCAACTAAGCTAAGTGCAACATAAAATTTATGATTTTACAGAATGTAACACGATTTAACGGCCCTTTTCTGAGGTATGTGGAAGGCATGGGCGAGACCACGAGGGGCCCCCACATACATTTGGGAACAGGGCGTCCACAATCCTAAATACGGCCCAGCATATTTATAGTATAAAATATTTCAATATTTATATTGACCTTTCATAAATATCTTATCACCATTGCAAAAAGGGTAAAGAAAGGTACGTTAGAAACATAATGGGATTTTAATAGTCGATTTCTCTATTTAAAAGTTGTCTTGATTTATATGAAGGGAACTTGTTCAAAACATTACAATTAATAAATTATTTTTTTCTTATTTGTACATTTTTATAAAGCTTTTATTTATTGAAGCTACAATCCGTTTAAATTCATTAAAGTATTAGATCCCTATGGTAAGTTACCGCAGGGCTGCCATGTGCTGAAATACATTCTTGTACAAGTACCATGAACATTCACGATTAGTCTATGCGTCATTTCCTGTTTAACCCCTCACTGACCCTTATAGAAGATTTTTTTTGTAAAATAAATAAATATACTGTGTTGCATTTAGTACGCCGCTTGTCTAGTTTCCGGATAAGTGCTACTATGATAAGATAGGATAGTTGAGCGTGTCAGGGATATGACATGATATAGTCTAGCACTACTTCTAAAACATCGCCACTTAGAAGGAAGCCGAGGTATTTAAACAAGACATACACTAACCAACAGAAAGACACTTGGAATGCCTTTGCTTCCCTTCCAAAGAAAACAAATTTACGATTTCCGGAGCGATCAGAAATGCGAGGAATTAGTCAGTGGCAGGCATCGTCACGTCGTATGAAACAACTAATACCCCCCCCTCCCCCCGTCAGCTAAGTTCGCGGGTTTTTTTTTTCGTCTGCTCGCCAACAAGGCTAAGCGTCGTCACTGCCAGGTATTTGTTGCCAGGGTTGATGTGGGAAGCCAATAAACTAATTAGCGGAGAATTTTGTGAATTTACTTTGGCAGACGTTGAGCTAGTAAACAATTAAAAAACATTAAAATAATTCGTTACTTTTGACTTCGCTTAATTTGAAAAGCCATACTAGTGAAAGGTATTTTTAAGGTGGAATATTATCATCTGTAATTGTCAGACGATTTTTTTATCAGAAAAGAAAGTAGTATTTTGGTATCTGGTTTTTATCACTAGGCCTACTAATTAGCTGTAGTTTTTAAATATAATTTCTTTAAAAAAAAAACACATTTTAGCTCTGTTTATAATTTGCATAAATTTAATTTCCGTTACAAAAAGAACACCTAAAAAAGAAATGTGAGTTTGTTAACTAAGTACAAAGAAAATATAAAAATTTGAATTTAGCCTTCATTTAGGAACTTGGGTTACAGGGATGGTTTGGGGTATGCGAAAATATATTATGTAAATAAAAGACAATTTGTGTTTCTTGTATGTGTAATATTAAATTTTTTGAAATATACACTACAAATTCCCCAGAAAACAACAGAATTAGTAATGGTTACATTAGATCGTTAGATAATAAAGTAATACAAGCAAGTGCATTTATTTTTACACAGTGAAAAGGAAGTAAATGTCAACTTGTAGAATACGGCCACCAAATCCGTTACAAGGTCTTTTTTTTTAAACGAATATTTAACGAATTCCGTCTAATGAACCTTGAACTTTGTGCATGCTAATATGGGGAGAAGGGCATAACAGGCTAAGGTGAGTTCAGTAGGTGACTTAGCATGTAGGATAGGAGCCTACTTTTTTTTTTTCAAATGAAATATACCTCGATTTAGTACTCTGGTGACGAGCGTATCGCACTCTGTGTGATACACAGTGGGCCCTTGCTGGGCCCGGGGCAGATAGCGGATAACGTATTTTTTTCCGTGTTAAGGAGATGGGGTCGAATACGTTTAGCAAAACATTAACATAAAACAGCTTTTAGATAAGCGATACAGATTTGTTTCAGACACATAGAACTATATAGACAAAAACATGAGTAATTATTTATATATTATATATATTTAGCTGCTTTTTATTTTAAAAAACAACAAAAACAATTTTAACCCTTCCCGTACCGACCTACTTCTATCTATGCTTCCTTCAGTTCCGCTATATACGCGCCCGGGACTGTAAGGGTTAATAATACTAAGTTAGAGTTTACAAGTATGCTAAAGTACAACAAAGCATTTACCGGTTTGATAGCGCAATGTTACATAAGTTACAGGTATGCTATCGCTATATTAAATAATTCACCGGTATGTTAACGTTAGAATAAATAATTTACCGGTATGCTAACGTTAGAAAAAAAAATTTACCGGTATGAAAACGCTACATTAAATAATTTACCGGTATGATAACACTAACTTAAATGATCTACCGGTATTCTAACCCTATCTAAAATATTATACCGGTATGCTAACGCCCTATTGCATCTGGAGATGGTGTGAAGCGTAATTCGCTACATACTAAGTATAAGGGAAGCTAGCGGAGCATTTGGCGTAGGCAGGGAGGGAGGGGGTGGAGGGGTTGGTGGAGCTTGGTGATTCACGGTCGAGTCAATGGGAACGCAACATTGTATTTGTTTTATGTGTGTATGTGTGTAAATCTTATCTAAACGCACTGGACAACGGTCTCTGCTTTCCCTAGACTTGCTGAGCGGTAACGCCCGCTATAAGACTCATTCATGTATTTGACTCATATAGTAAAACCTGGGTAAACAAAAAAAAATGTTCTTTTGACTTCATTCCAGGTCTCCACAAACAATTATTTGTTAATCTCTTTATTTTTATTTATTAATGAAACTTTCATGATATTTGACAATATCTTTTTTTGCTATTTATTATTTTAATGTGTTTGAAAACGTATTTTAAAAAAAAATCCTACCTTTTGTTTTGTGACAACTAGATCTATACC
This sequence comes from Anisus vortex, assembly GCA_949126835.1. Lineage (NCBI taxonomy): Eukaryota > Metazoa > Mollusca > Gastropoda > Planorbidae > Anisus > Anisus vortex. The sequence goes on from OX421494.1 coordinate 24,767,505, forward strand.
AAACTGACTTATAATGGTTTGTAATAGTGAAAAATAGGATATTTCTTTTATAAACTATATAACTTATTTATTATATGTGCATAAAACTGTCTGGACATTAAATAAATCAATGTAGAAAACTAATTAGAAAAAAAGATTATTATTAGTTTTTTTTTAGGCCTACTTGTATGCCATATTATTATTTTATGAATAACAATCACAATCTAATGATTTTCTTGTTGTTTTTTTTGTTTGGGCCTTCATGTAATTGTATAAATTTTTAGTGCCAGTTTATATTTATGCCAATGAAATGTACTGCATTTGTTTTCAATGAGGTTATAAACATGCTTTAACCCTTAAGGCTCACTAAAATAGTCAGCTGTACTTTGATAACTAACTCTCTAAGCAACGTTACAATCACGTGGTATTTAAAAAAAAGCTATATTGTTTATGATTGGTCAAGTTCACAAGATCATGCTTGAAAATGTATGACTAAACAAGGTATGCAACCACTGGGTAGCAAACGTAAACGAATCTTAGCGGCCATTTTATTTGCTGTTTTCAAAGTAGTAGCCTACTAACGATTTTAAACAACCTTTGACAAAAAAATACAAGGACTCCCTAAAAGAAATACCACTGCTACACTTTGAAAATGGATATATCGTACAGATATGGACCTTAAAACCATGAATCACTCTTAACTGCAGTTTTCCAAGTTATTTTAGCACATAGAGACACACAAAAAAAAAAAAAGCGCCATCCGTCTCTGCCTAAAGCTTGCTGTTGGGCAATAAAAGTACTATTAGTTGTAATAAGTATTCAGACCTAATCTAAATTTAAATAATTTATTTTTAGCGAACCGTTTATTTATCTAGAAATAAAATGATACAATAATGATAAATAAGTTCCTAAAAATTATCTGCCCTTGAAAAAAACGACAACCGATCATTGGAAATTTAGGGTATACAAACAGTGGTCACTTTTTGCTAGGATATGTTCTATTGTTCATTATTGTAGTGTCCTTCCGAGGGCAAATCTTGGCAAACGATTTCTCTGGCATTCTAAAAATGTTACCCAATCAATGCCGTCGGCTCAACTTTCATAATCTGAGGAAGTATACAAAATTATCTTTTTTTTCCTTAATCGGAAAACAAATTGAATAAAAAAATGTTTGTTTGATGTAGTCAATTTTACCAACAACTCCTTTCCCGATATATTTTGTTTGGTTCCAAACTGTATGACACTGTGGTAATGGACATATTCCTGTTGCTGTACATTAATTGATTAAACTGTTTCTCTTTATTTATTTGAAATGAAATTATTTTGAAATAAAGCAAGACAATATGTCAAAGCTTCTGCCTGTCTTCATTTTCATTATTATTCTTGTATTGTACGTGTGACTATTTGGTAAAAATTTACGTTTTAAAATGTCACTTGGCAAAAAAAACACACACACTTTTCTTAATCCTTATGCAAGAACAATGTATTTAAATACAATTTTTTACATAAACTCTCGGGCTGCATAGGGTTACCATCCGTCCCGATACATCGGGACCGTCACCGTTAAGGGCCTTCCATGTAAATTTACTTTATTTCTACACGCACATCTCAGTGTGTCCCGACGAGGTCCCAGCTAGATATTGCATATGGCAACTCTACCCGGGCATGCAAAAGGTTGATGAAACAAACCAGGAATACCATTAAATATAACATCATTTTAAACTCTAATCGAAATCCAAGATTTGACCCAAACCACGGATAAACGTAGGACGCAAGAATCCTTCCACAGAAGGAGCGTCTGGAACAATTTTACTCCATGGTTTCATTGAATTGATAAAGACGAACTCCAGGACCAATTTTAATGTAATCCTTATGTAATATTTGTTCCCTTCTTTAGTTTTGTGGAAAACCAATGTATGTTTTTAGAAGGATAAGTAAACAGGAAATGACGTCACATTCTATGGAAAGATAACTTTTTTCCCCCCGATCTAAATTCCTTCTCGGCTAAGTTTAAAAACATCAAATCATAAAATTTAAAAATAACTGAATGCTTGAATTCTGGTGATTGCAAAAAAATTACTTGGTAAGAGAAGAAACAATATTATAATTAAAGCAATCTTTTGGCAAAGTCAATCTTAAGTTCAACAACTACAGCAACAGAACAGAGCACAAGCAATAGTAACAAAAAGATAAGAAAGAAGATGTCTTTCACGCCAAGGGGATCAGACGGTAGGAAAAGTGGCATCTTTGACCCAAGGTTTCCTCCCCTTCAAGATTGTTGTGTGTACAACGACAGAAGATGCGCAAGTATTCCATTCCTGCTACAGATAGATCACCCACCTTGGTAAGATGATAGGCCTACACACAAATATACCCAAACTTAGAAAACTAATCCCAGGTATAAAAGAATAAATAAAATTATTTTGCTTTGTGGCCCCACAAACTGTGGACAGTTGCAGAAAAGGTATAATGCAGAAAAATTGTATGCCGTCTATGGCGGTCAGAATATTCAGCAACTCATTCTCTCTCCCTCATCTCCCGTTGGCCGTTAATAATTCATTCACCTTCAGAATTCTGCAAGCCCTCAACTATCTATTTTGATTAGAGATGTTAAAGCCGGTTTGTTTTCAAAACCGGTTTTCGGTTCTATAAAACCGGTTTAAAACCGGATTTCGATTCCCCCCCCCCTTCCCACGCGAAGTCACAAGTCACAGGCCGGAAAAGACAAATGAGCGTAGTTTTGTAGGTGTATTAAAAAAATATTTAAAACTTAATAAGTGTTTGCAGAGCATTCAAGAGGTTGATTTGTGTGAATACATTATGATTTTGTACACTTTACCATAACATTCTTTAGAACTAAAAAAAATATGGGCTAATTGATTAAAACCGATAATAGCTTTCAATAGTGATAATGTGTGCACCGTGGACTTAGACTTGTAAAAGAATGAATTGAATAGGATCACGTAGCGCCAATCAAAAGTCAAAAGAATGTCTATTTAATGCTGCCGTTAATAATAAAGCACAGACGCGGTGTCTAGCCGAATTGTTCAGGGTCACAGGACAAAACTAGTTTGCTCTCTCCATTGCGTACATCAAAGAGTCGGCATCCGTCCGTCTCGAGAGACGATGGTGTAGCTTCATGGGTGAGGTATCCAACTGCACCGCTGAGAATGGCTGTGTAGGCCAACCCGGGAGGGGCAATCCCTGCCGCACTTGAGGCACATCAAACAGTAGCGAAAATCTAAACGATGAGCCGACATTTGGTTTGAGTTTGTTTTTATCACAAGCCATAGTTGGTATTTGGAGAAAAAAAAAGAAACACAATATCTAAGACTAAATAGTATTAGCAAGGCATTTCAAAAATTGTTTGGCGTGAATCCAACATTATTTTTTTTAGTATTTCCATCAGAACCAATAAAAAAAAAATTAAGGGTGTGCTACTTGAAGTAATGATTACCTTCCAACTAACAAACCGAAATCCGGTTTTAAAAATCAAAACCGGTTTTCAGATTCAAAACCGGAATCCGGTATTCCGGTTTTCGTTTAACATCCCTAATTTTGATGGAACTACAGTCAAAGATGATCATAGGGCCGGTGAAGCAGCGTTCACCAGTTTCTGTGGCCACGGCATACAGTCAAAGATCTAATTTTAGGCTGCTGCTATTTGTCTTAGATTTGTATCTTATAACTTATAACAGTAGTCGTATAGTTGTGTAACTGCCTCATGCTTCAGATTGTCTTCAATCCCAAGCATAAAAAGAAAACACAATCTGTGAGAGCGATGGTAAAACAAAATAACAACAATGTGATAGGCCTACAAAAAAAATCAGAAACTTTAGTTTCTTATACACTTTCTTATTTTATTTTGTTAGCTTTTTATTTATTTTATTTCTTTTTTTTTTTTAAAGTGAAATTACATTTACCTTGTGAAGCCGGCTGGCCTAGCGGTTAGCTCACCAGACTGTCAACCAAAAAAACACTTGACACGTCGCAGGTTCGAGCCCCGCCACCGGCAGATCCCTGTCGCCCTACAGGAGTTTTGGGACTAGATGACGTTAATATTGAGTTGTTATCACATGCGCTTAACTGGCAGCAGTGAAACCTCTCACAGATTAATAGTCTTCTAGAGCGCACTGAGCATGCTAAAATAGCATGGATAGAAGCGCTATATAAATTACCATTACCATTACCATTTAAAATGACATCACCTTAACATACCCCCGGGGCGCACTACTCCTAGACAACTTTCTCTACGCCACTGGTCAGTTCTTAAACGACAATTTCGGGTGCTAAACTTTTTTTCTGACCAACGTTTGCAACTGACTGAGAAAACCAGGAAGAAGTAGATATACATAAAATTAAAGTTTGGTTTCGAATACAATTTTATTTTTGCTTGAAATTTGACTTTAGAAACATGGATTGAATTTCTTGTATATTGAATTTAAACGATCACCTGATACGAGCGTGGGTGCATTTGTGTGTGTGTGCGTGTGCGTGATGTGGAATCGACGGCCAATGAAAATAATATAAGATGACGTCTTTAGTAAAATATTATATTTACCGGTGGTTGGCATGGTTGGCCTGAAATGTATTATTTGTCAGAACCTATTACTTATCTTTCTCTTTCTGTCACGAACATTAAATATTATTAATCTCTTTGCTTGATGCGACCCCCACCAACACCCGCCCCACCACCGAAAACTATGGAATCACGTTTTGGCCACACTAAACAAAAAATCTAGCCCAGCCAATTCCATAAGGAATTTCAAGTGATCAAAAAAATAATTACCGGTAGCGTATAATTACAAGATGATGCTCATAATAACAAGCTCTTACTTGCCAACGGGAACTGAAGATGAAACTATTATTAAAAAAATCTTCACCCATGGGGAGGGACGATAAGACAGCAGGGAGGGTCCTTTTCATTTTCACCTCGACTTGGCAGATTAATAGTCGGTGTGGGCGGATGGGGGAACTCACGTTCCATTGATCTCTAAGGTGACCTAGCCCCCCTACGTGCAAGCTTACCTTGGATAAAATACCCAGGTCTCTAAAGAATTTAACAAACTCAATGCACAAAGAGGTGTTTGTTTTATTTTAGTTTGAGTAGGGCTTACATGTATTTTATCCTTTTTTTTTAAAAAGTGAATCATTTGCAAAATTGTAGAATGACGATTTTTTAAAATAAAAGTTAGCTAACTGTGGTACACTTTTTAGAAAAGAACAAAATGCAATCCAGTTTGCTTTTTTGCACGTGCGTGTGTGTTCGTGTGTGTTGACGCTAGTCACGTGCACTGTGGCTAAAGGGTTTGTCCACCTGAAGATATGACGCGAGTAATACATTTACGCTCCCTATTGAGTTCAGTAACGTTGGGCCACTGTTAAGTACCACTGCACTTCCGTTGCCCAGGGATAACAAAAGCACGCACAAAAGAGTTTGCCCACCTTATGTTAGCTTTGTCTCTACCCCTTGGGCCGCATGCCCAAAACTTGGTGCTCTAAGCTTGTATTCAATTACAAAGTTTTCCAAGCTGCCATATAGATCTAGGGCCAATAGGGCAGGTCAGACAGGGGGAAGGGGTAGCAACTCTTATCGTTCTAGAGTCCTATAGGACCAATCTAGAACCCAAAATCGGAGCGAGCTTTTTTTTCGCCCCCGATATGTAGCCTAATGGAGGAGAAGGGTGCCACCATCTGAACCTTCGGGTTCTATGAACACGAATACAGAGGTCGGCAACTTACGGAACGCGTGCCATACTTGGCAAGTGTAGCGATTTTCAATGGTACGCGGAAGACCTATAAAATGACAATTTATTCCTTTTATTAGAAAAGAATACAATTATTTTTGCGCAGTTGGCAAAGTAAAGAATTAGAAATCTGCTTTGGCCTACCGATGTTCTAGACCATAGGTTCTCAACGGGGGCGATATCGCCCCCCGGGGGGCGGTGAGAAGCTTTAGGGGGGCGCTGACATTCCCGGGGGCGATTGGGGGGCGGTGAAGAGCAAGTGGGCGGTACAAACGTACCTGATATAATTTGAACACCTCAGCTATTTTAATTGATTAATTTTTGGATCAAATGTGATGTAAACGTAAGTGCTGCTAAATATCTGATATCCCCCAACAGTAGGCCTACATATTATTATACTAATAAGAGATATGAATCGCATGTACTTTTTCAACAACTAGGGGTCACTATTAGACGAGTATGGTGTGCGGCCGGATCGTTATATGGTTAGTTCACCGCACTGTCAAACGACACGACACGCGATCCATCCCTTCCGCCGACCGATCCCTGTCGCCCAAACATTTGCTATTATTAATGATATTTTGATCTCAGTTTTACTGTGATGTCCTAAAATGCGTTAGAAAGCTACACATATGAAGAATGCACTATAATTAAGCGGAATTGTTACGTAGTAATTGTACAAACTGGGTAGTTAATTGAATGTTTGAAAATATACGTAGGGGGCCTATAAATTATTTAGTCATATAATATTTATGTAATTTTCAAATACTTTTTACAGTTTGATCATTTCAAAGTTATAAATTGTAAGCCATTCATTCTTTTATAAAAAAAAAAAAAAAAAAAGAAACATTAGAAATAATAGCTCAAACGAAACAGGTAAATTATCTCCCTTTAATTAAAGAATCGTTCCACATTTATTTGATTCAATAGTGATACCAACACTGAGCTATATACTATATATACATGGAGTGCTCAAGCAATTAAAATAGAGAACAAAAAATGGGCCCTGTCCTGAACTATATATACATAAAATTACATAAAATTTGAAAACTTTTTGTAATTGCGTCATTGTAATTTGATAAAAATTAACTATTTTATATAGAATTTATATATACTCTCTTATACTAGTGTTGTGTTAATTTAAATAAGTACCGGCTTCATTTTTTTGTCAAGTAGGCTACAAAGATGAAATGGTTGATCATTTGTCTGAATAATTCTTTGAATACCACATACGCTTATATATGTTAATTAACTGAGTAAGTAATTTTAATGTATAATAGTATATATGTATTATTTAGACGCTAATTTATATCAATTAATCCACAATGTAATTTTATGTATATATAGTTCAGGACAGGGTGCACCTATCTATATTAACAAGTCTGCATTTTCTCCTACAATTTACTTCCTTTGAGCACTCCATATATTAGAGCTCAGTGGAGACCAAACAAATTATGTTTTTTAATATAAAAAAAATTACTTACTAATTGCCTCTTGTTTAGATAATTTGTTGATCTATACATTCTTACAATATGTTTCCTTTTCAGTTCTTTTAATGATAATAAATAAGCACACAAATCTAGTCGGCCTAAAAAAAAATTGCGGAAACTATATTGACCCTTTAACGTCCAGAGGTGTGGGGGGGGAGTGGGCGCTAAAGTTTGGGGGAGGGGGAGGGGGGCGATGAGCGGAAAATAAAATTAAAAGGGGGCGGTGAACCGAAAAAGGTTGAGAACCTATGTTCTAGACTCTATGTAGGCCTATTTGTTCAAACTGCTCTCATTTTGAATGTTATCCAGGTACTGTTGTCCTCCGAAGTGCCCACTCTTCAGGAAGCCTCTGATTAAACGAGCCGAGTACACCAACATGCTAAGGTAAGAAGAAGACACCGGCTTAGTTAAGTCGTCACCAGGTGTCGCAAATTATTGTCCAGCCCCATTCCTCGATCCCCCATCCTACCCCTGTCCGCCGGTGAAGCGTCATTGTGGCGCTAGTGCAAAGCCCCGCGCGGCCCATACCGTTTTTTTTTAATTGGCTGAAATATGTGCTGAGCGATGGCACGCGACTGCTTGACGTCATGCTTGGTTTATAGGTCAGGTCAAAGTTGACAGTGCCGGAAAAGTTGACAGTCTCATTTTTTTTTTTTTTGAGATTACATTTCAAGTTTACGTGCATTAGAGCATGGGGAAAAAAAGCTGGAATTCAGACTTTATAATAATAATAAGACTTGTATAGCGCATATCCCGTTTGAAACAGTTCTATGCGCTGTTAACAGTTACAGACATAGTACAGACAACGAATAAAAGACAAAAATGTATAAATGAGAAATAATAAAATAGTAAAAAAAAAAAAAAAAAAAAATAAAAGATTGTTTAATGGATCTCACAATTCTTACATTTCTAAAGGACTTTTTTTTTTTGTGTTGGTTTGTAGATGTTTGCATTGTGCATACGTCGTTTATCTCTGTCACTATTACCCAATTCAAAACCTTGAGTCGCTATTGTTGTTGTTTTGATAACTTTGACTTTCCCATAGAAGTGCTTCGTGAACATGTTTTGTCCTTTATTTCAACATGTATCGTGGGCTTTCCTTGAGGTTTATACCTATACCGTCTTACCCCACTGGCTTGGCGTGTTTATACCTATACCGTCTATACCCCACTGGCTTGGCGTGTTTATACCTATACCGTCTATACCCCACTGGCTTGGCGTGTTTATACCTATACCGTCTATACCCACACCACACTGGCTTGGCGTGTTTATACCTATACCGTCTATACCCCACTGGCTTGGCGTGTTTATATCTATACCGTCTATACCCCACTGGCTTGGCGTGTTTATACCTAAACCGTCTATACCCCACTGACTTGGTGTGTTTATACCTATACCGTCTATACCCCACTGGCTTGGCGTGTTTATACCTATACCGTCTATACCCCACTGGCTTGGCGTGTTTATACCTATACCGTCTATACCCCACTGGCTTGGCGTGTTTATACCTATACCGTCTATTCCCCACTGGCTTGGCGTGTTTATACCTATACCGCCTATACCCCACTGGCTTGGCGTGTTTATACCTATACCGTCTATACCCCACTGGCTTGGCGTGTTTATACCTATACCGTCTATTCCCCACTGGCTTGGCGTGTTTATACCTATACCGTCTATACCCCACTGGCTTGGCGTGTTTATACCTATACCGTCTATACCCCACTGGCTTGGCGTGTTTATACCTATACCGTCTATACCCCACTGGCTGAGCGTGTTTATAACTATACCGTCTATACCCCACTGGCTTGGCGTGTTTATACCTAAACCGTGTATACCCCACTGACTTGGCGTGTTTATACCTATACCGTCTATACCCCACTGGCTTGGCGTGTTTATACCTATACCGTCTATACCCCACTAGCTTGGCGTGTTTATACTTATACCGTCTATACCCCACTGGCTTGGCGTGTTTATACCTATACCGTCTATACCCCACTGGCTTGGCGTGTTTATACCTATACCGTCTATACCCCACTGGCTTGGCGTGTTTATACCTATACCGTCTATACCCCACTGGCTTGGCGTGTTTATACCTATACCGTCTATACCCCACTGGCTTGGCGTGTTTATACCTATACCGTCTATACCCCACTAGCTTGGCGTGTTTATACTTATACCGTCTATACCCCACTGGCTGAGCGTGTTTATACCTATACCGTCTATACCCCACTGGTTGGCGTGTTTATACCTATACCGTCTATACCCCACTGGCTTGGCGTGTTTATACCTATACCGTCTATACCCCACTGGCTTGGCGCGTTTATATCTATACCGTCTTACCCCACTGGCTTGGCGTGTTTATACCTATACCGTCTTACCCCACTGGCTTGGCGTGTTTATACCTATACTGTCTTACCCCACTGGCTTGGTGTGTTTATACCTATACCGTCTTACCCCACTGGCTTGGCGTGTTTATACCCATACCGTCTTACCCCACTGGCTTGGCGTGTTGATGAGTCCTGTTGAGTGATATAAACAACAACTAGGGCAATGCCTAATTTCAACGGGAGATCCTATGAATGTTACTAGACTATGTTAGACAAACTGATCTCTTCTTAAATTATCGTGTCTCATGCCACAAGGAAAAGAAAACTGGACTTACTAAAATTACTTAAAATAGTTTGAGTTTTGTAGTAAAGTAGTAATGTTTTTTTTTCATCAGCCCTAAAACATTTAAACTACGGAGAAAAAAAAAAGTAAGCTTCGGTTATGATTGCCTGGTCGCGATGACCTGCTATAGAAAGTATGATATTAGTCTGGATGTGGTGTGTGTGACACTCTCTGAGTAGGGCCTTTTACTATTTTTGTAGGCTTACGCCCCACCTCGGTCCGCAATGTCGAAACTGTAAAGGATGCAGAAAAGACGGTAGAGCACGTGCTATTTGACATGCAGGAGTTTAGAGTGGTTGGGAACGGCCAACCGTTCGTTACCGAACCTTTTTGGTGATGTGTCGATCTTGCGTAATACAACAGAGTTCGTTCTCCGAGCCCTACGTGAGTAATCTTGGCTCGAGTTCTCGCTTAAAAAAGAAGTGGGCAGCTAGTGTGATACTACGACTTATTTATGTTCAACGATTGAGGCAGAAATGCACTAAACTAAAAGAATCGCTTTTACGTAGAATTAACGAGCGGTTAGTGACTGCATCAAGTAGGAATAGAAAAGGGAAGTTTGGATTTATGCTAGTTTGAAATTAGATATCAGTAAAATGTATTTCTTTGAACAAGACAGCGCTCAAGTTTCCAAGGATTTTGACCTATCAAAGTTTAGACGCCTACAGCATCATTTCACCGGAATCTTGAGACCTTGAAGAAGTACATTCGCATTTGAACATTGAATAAAAAAAATTGCAAATGTCATCAAATTGGAAACCAATCCCAACATCTTTCCTAAAGAAATGAACAATGCAGAATGTCACTAAAGAAATTTAAACGAAATAAAAAGTTGGCAAATGTAGCCGTAGGCAAAATCTGAAAATATGTTATGACAAATTTAAAATTCAATAACATCTATCAATTTGGAATATGAACGAGTTTTTTGTTTTTTTCTGGATAGATAAAAAACGCTGCAAATTTGATCTTCGCTATAGGTTGATACTTGAGTGATGTTTTACGATCTCACCTTCAATAGAAAGAAAAGAAACGTTGACTACATAACAAAATATCACTAGATGTCTATATGTATAATTATTGATTTTGTTTTTGTGTCGTTAAAGTTGAACATTTTCCTCAGAATTGGGTCAAGAAATTCAGCACCAAATTCCAAGTTCCGGACAATACATTCGGCCCAGCACACATTATTCTAACTTGTGAAGAATATTTTGTAAAAAGCATTTTTTCAATCCATGGTTTTATAGATTATATTTATTTCATATTATGTAACGTTTAAAGTTCAGCGTACTGTGAGATGAGAGAGAATTGGAGTATGTTAAGTTTTATTCTGCAATCGAGCTCACTTACCCTGATCTATTTAACAAACTCAAGTGAAAAGTGTGCCCACTCTTTTCCAGTCCATACCCACCTCCACCCACCCCCGGACCGCAAAAAATTTTTTTTTATTAAAAATAAATAACAATAAATACATAAATAAATACATAAATAAATACATAAATAAATAAATACATAAATAAATACATAAATAAATTCATAAATAAATACATAAATAAATACATAAATAAATACATAAATAAATACGTAAATAAATACGTAAATAAATACGTAAATAAATAGCTAAATAAATGCATAAATAAATACGTAAATAAATACGTAAATAAATACGTAAATAAATACGTAAATAAATACATAAATACATAAATAAATACATAAATAATTACATAAAAAGAGACATAAATAAAGACATAAATAATGACATAAATAAAGACATAAATAAAGACATAAATAAAGACATAAATAAATACATAAATAAATACATAAATAAATACATAAATAAATACATAAATAAACACATAAATAAACACATAAATAAACACATAAATAAACACATAAATAAACACATAAATAAACACATAAATAAACACATAAATAAACACATAAATAAATACATAAATAAATACATAAATAAATACATAAATAAATACATAAATAAGCACATAAATAAACACATAAATAAACACATAAATAAACACATAAATAAACACATAAATAAACACATAAATAAACACATAAATAAACACATAAATAAATACGTAAATAAATACGTAAATAAATACGTAAATAAATACGTAAATAAATACGTAAATAAATACGTAAATAAATACGTAAATAAATACGTAAATAAATACATAAATAAATACATAAATAAATACATAAATAAATACATAAATAAATACATAAATAAATACATAAATAAATACATAAATAAATACATAAATAAATACATAAATAAATACATAAATAAATACATAAATAAATACACGATTTTCGTCTTGTTTTACGTAACACAATATTACGAATATTGGAACTGAATTAGGTTAAAATAAACGAAGGTATCAGGTTTCACATTGACACCTATATACACGAGTACACAGAAGTTAACAATTTAAAAAATATTAGATCTAAACAAATAACTTTCCAAATTAAAACACTAACAAAAATAGATCGTAATATCTCAAATTATACATAGTCTAAAAATAAATTGATTGATAAAAAAAATAACAGTGATAAAATATAAAAATGATGGGATCAGTTTTATACACGAAACGTGAAAAAAAAAAAAGAAAGATGTTGTTTTTTTTTGTTACTAGGTCTTTTTATAGTTGTCGTATCTGTGATTATATTTAACCAAAGACTATAATAAGATTGACCGCTTGCTTTGATATTTCTGCGTAGAAGTAATTTAAGACAGCCTTATTGTAATAGAGTAAGCGGTCCATCTTATTGTAGTCTTTGATTTAACCTGTATAATATAACCTTGTTGACTCCCACAGTTATGAGAATCAATATGACTATCTGCCCCATCACGTGGAGGACTCCGTCATGCCGTCAATGGCCTTCTGGTTGTGAGTATTCAACAATATAGCGGTTGTTACGGAGACTCACTTTAATATTTCACAATACAATATCTATTAACGTACCGGTATATCCGTTGCAACCCACCCTTAACTTACAACATGCCATGCATTAGCCTATATAAGAACGGAGGAGGGAGTAATTCACGGGTAGGTGTGTGCTAATCTACAACAATTGACCAGACGAGCCTCTTTTTCTTTTAGAAAAGGGGGTGGGAGCAGGAGGCAGCGTGGTGGTCGATAAGCAGAGCGCTGGGATCTCACGCCAAATATCTCTGGTTCGAGTTTTTTTTTTTTTTTTACCGGGTACGCGCAAGGCGGTAACTTAGCTGGCGTATCGAAAGTATCGGGTTTCACCAGGGTCTCGCAGAGGGGTCCTTGAGTCTACCCGGCTCTGGCTGTACCTGACATTAGTCGTGGATAAAGTATTGGCGGATGGGAATTGTGTTGTCATTACAATACCCTAGCATGCCGTGGCCAGTGAAGTTGGTGGACGCTGCTTGACGGGCCTATGGGTCAAGTTGGTCAGACTAGGGCTACTTCACTTGTCTGTCTTGGGGTTGAAGTGGGTAGGAGGGTGGATCTGATGGTTAGAAACAATCGTAGAGGAAGGAGTGAAGTAAAAACTAGTCAGGCATTGCTCTGGCTACGAGAAACTGATTATCTCCCCAGCTCTAGCTTCGCCGGCTCAGCCCGACTGTACTTTACTGGCGTCACTAGCGTTATAAACTGTAAAATAGTTTATAATATGGTATCTTAATGTTGTTGATTGCATACACCAGGGATAAGCAACCTACGGAACGCGTGCCAGACTTGGCACGCAGAGCGATTTTCAATGGCACGGGGAAGACCCCCCAAAAAGGCAATTCAAGTCTCTTCCAGAAGAAATTGAATACTAGAGCAGGATGGCACGTTTATGCTGTTGGCACGCTGACTGAATTAGAAATCTTACTTCGGCACGCTGTTATCAAAAGGTTGCCTATCCTTGGTATACACAACTGGTTGATCGAGATGCTTTGTCAGCCATCTTGCTACCAAGATCATTTCGTGTGTGAATGAGAGGATTGGTTGAACATTTTTGCATTGTGAATGTAATCTAAGGTCTAGGGGTAAAAAGTTTTTTTCTTACTTTTTGTTTTTTACTGTGTTTTTGCCCCCAGCTATTGTGATCACGTGCCTGACCTGTATGAAACTGGCGTGAAATACAAACGGATACAAACACGAGGTGACCAATGGCGAGGCAGGCTAAATGGATGACGCAATAATCTTGACAAATGAGATAATGATGTCCATTTGTTATCATTTATTGCCCCCTTCCCCCGGAGCTGGGAAAAAAAGTTTTGTTAATGGGATTGTCAGTGATTTGGTAATTGTCATAGAGTTATCCTATCAGAAGAGCAATGTGGATTTCATACAGCGATAATGTGACGATGTCAGTAGGATATTGTCACTTCTGTACCCATAGGCATGGAAGCTGGCGAAGTTTGTAAATCGCCGATACGCTCCCCATGGGAGTACACCGGTGGCCTAACTCGTGAGAACAACCCTTGTTGCGCGTCCGAGATTTCATTGCACTGCCGAGATGCCTATACACTTGGTGGGGTGGAAGCAATGTTCGCAACAACCAGTCTCACCAAGGCCAGTGCATGGATGCCCAGGCCTATAGTCTGGAATGTGTGCTACTGGGCAACTGTGCAGGGGAGTGTGAATTTGTCATTAGCAGAGAGTGAATCTGCCTATGAGAGACTGTGAATCTGTCAGTGGGAGAGTGTGAATCTGTCAGTGGGAGAATGTGAATCTGTCAGAGGGAGAGAGTGGTTATGCCTATGGGAGGTTGTAAAGCTATCAATTGGAGATTGTCAATTCGCTATTGTTCATGTATTTACTGGAAATAATTCCATTTTGTTAATAGGATACGGTCATTTTTTTAACAATGTCAATTTAGATTAATCGGAGCGTCAATTACATACATACTGTTTCGTCTGAAGAACCCCAAAATAACTTCAAGTGTTTCCTAGATATTTTTAGCCGCTCACGGTAAGGAATCCTACTTACGTAACTAGGTCACCTGGCCTCAGGTACTAGGTCACTCTGGCATACCCCAATTAATATGTACTGACATCCATGAGCCGAACATAAACACTTCCTGGCACTAAATCTACTGTTTAGTAACCACTCCCCCCACCCGCGCCATAAATCTGACCTGCTACAGGCGGCGGGGGACATTTTCGAGCTGAGCACAATGAACGACTGTCAACAGGCCCTATTGTCAACAGCCATTGATCAAAACCAGATTCCAGCACTTGCTTAAGGGCTAACCCCCCGCATTTTATGTAACGAGTTAACTCGTTTGATGAATGAAACGTTAAAGCGTAGAAATATCTTGAACCCTGGGGAAAACATTTTGTTTGTCACTCATTCAGACTTTTAGTTGGGGGTATCGATAAGCAGGGATGCATTAACCATTAAGAAAAAATAAGCAAATGCTAAAGTCATCCAGGGAATGAAATTTAACAGCGGGTCGAAAGGGGGGGGGGGAGGGACGTTTCACATCAAGAGGTAACTCAACGGAGCTCACAGTTTCTTATCAAATACAAGTCTTTACGTCACGGTGCGCCCATGGCTCCATATTCCCTTACTGCGAACATTTGCGTCAATATTTGACTATTTTTAAGTGTTAAGGTAACATTCATTAACAATAGTTATTCTTGACTTCGTTACAGAATCTGAAAGACCGCTCGACACGTGGCCGCCTCTGCCTGTCAATGTTTGTCCTCCACCCAGAGAATGTGAGCCTTGCGGCCCCGGCCCGTGGGCCAATCCTGCCCTTCGACGTTTCTTCTACATGGATTGTCAGTGAAGAAGAAAAAAACATAATGCTGTGGGGTCGGGGAGCACTACATCGATGGGGGAAACATTGCAGTGCCAATCATATTATGTCATTTATAAAGTTGTTCACTTACATATTTAGGGGCGGGGGTAGGGTTTTAGTTCTGCATTGTTCGATAAGTTTTAAGTGGTTGTTTTGAATTGCATCCTTTGAATGCGACTCATTTATATACTCTGGGAATAGGCCTACGCCTATGTTTCAAACTACAAATTTAACTATTTAAAAAAAGGTGAATTATGCATTTATAACAGTATTCAGTAAAGATGTATCTATCTAATTATTGTTTTAATAAAAAAAACCATTTTAACTTTAACTGTCAATGTGTTTTTTTGTGTGTAAAGTTACTCTTGTTTTCTTCCTAGCCGAATATCTCTGACAACATTGGTCTGTTTACACCGTACTTCACCATAACGCCACCTACTGGCTAGTCACACCTTAAGAGTGCAGCGGTAGGATAATGCATGGGGGGACGACCCCCGTTGCGCATTCGAGGATGATTGCTAGAACCTACCGATATTCGGTGGGGAGGCAGGAATAGGCACAACATTGCAAATCTATAATGTCTAATTTTAAAAAAAACTGACTAGCCGAAGGCGCTTTCGCCCATTACATAACACGTAAAGGGGTGGATCAAAGGGGTGGGGGCACATCAAGACCATGTCCACCCCGCAGCATAACAAGTCAATAGGGTAGGCCGCATAGCACGGTGCATGTGCCTGCGGGATACCTGGCGGCATGTCTCGGACATGGTCTTGGCGCTAAGCCGACTTGACCCACCCCCTTCTTGGGTTACGCCCTGGACGAGGAGGATTCATCCGATATAATAAACTTTTAAAATCGGCTAGTTGCCCAAAACTATACAGCCCATAATATACTTCAGTGATTGTTTCATTTTATACAGTTACGGTATATATTTTCGTTGACAGCAAACAAAATAATGGTTATGGAATAGACAGTAAAATAGATCTAATTGAATTATTATATCTGTTGATTTATTTATATTTTTAGTTGGGAGGCTGTTGTTTTGTTTTCCTAAAATTTATTTTGGGTAATCTGTAGGCCTATTCCTTTGTATTTCATACTATTTTAAACAGAAAAAAAAATTCTAGTAAATTGTAAGATTTCGTTGTGCAAGACAATTCGGTTTTAATAACACAGTTTTTTTTTATTTTTTATTTTTTTATATTTACGTTTAAAACGTTCAATACACTGGAAGCGAGTTAAATGCGTGGTTTAGATAACTTCATGTTACATGACATAGTAGAAACAAACTGGCGTCTGGATAATTTTTTTCATGCATGGGCCATAGTCTAGTCTAGAAGAATTACGTAAGACTATACAAAAGTATTAGATTAACTCCCTTGTTTGTTGTATGATTTTTAAAAACTGTATTTTGATGTTGTTATGTATTGAACTAAATTGTGCATAATACAAAACCAAGACAAAACGAAACATATTTAATGATAGTATTTATTCTTTGTAGACATAAAATTGAAATTGAATGATCGAAATATATTTTGTAAACCAAACGTTTTAAAACGCTTATCTGTTGGCCTATTAAATGTATCGGATATTATTCAGTTCATAGCTTCTAGGCAAATTTTTTTATTTTATTTTGATTCATTTTTTAAGAATATAGATTTATTTTAAATATTTAATTTTTAAGAATGTTTAAATAAAGATTTTTTTAATAGTTCATTTTTAAAAATACGCTATAAGACTTGTATTAAACAAATAAATACACACAAAAAAAAATAATTATATAATATATATGAATGAACTAGTCAATTTAATAAACAATTTGATATGGGGACTTCATTCTAAGTATTGTTTGCTTTAAAATTAAGGTTTATAAAATGTAACAATCAGATAAATGTATTCTTTCTAAAATTGAAAATAATTGCAATTGATTTTGAAAACAAAACACACACACAAACACACAAACGCAAAGGTCATTACAGGTAGAAAAAAACTTCTAATTGATCCCTAAATTACAGTCGGCTAAATCTTTCTTTAGATTTTCCACGACTCCAGGCTCCAAGTCAACTAATGGTGGACGAACTGGGCCCAAAGGTAGACCAAGACATTTCATTACAGCTTTCCCAAATACTGGACCAGGCCCTGTACCAATTGAAGATTTCACTTTTAACTCACATTTAATACAATGAAAAAGCTTCTAATGAATATACTGTAACATATACTTACAGTATTTTTTTCTATAAGTGGTAACACAGCCCTTCTATTGTAAGCCTACACAATGCTGCATATTTAAGTTTATATTTTTTCTTCATCCCTTCAAAAAAGACGTATAAATTTTCAAATATATAAATGAAATACCGTATTTATTGCTGATGGTCATAAGTTTTCTGGCCAGCCATTGTTCGGTTCTGGCTGTTTCCCAGTTTCCACCATCAAAAGCTGCACGAAGCCTGTGGAAAATGTTGCCCATGTAGCCGCTCACTATTGGAGTTCTGACTCCCAGAGACAGTGCTGTCAGCAGTTGCTGAATTGTGGACAGATAACATAAGAGAATAAGTTCATTCAATTAGGTCGCTATAGGTCTAACCAAAGACTATAATAAGATGGACCGCTTGCTTTAATATTTCTGCTATTTGATGACTCGAATGACTTCTTTTCGGAATTCCCGATTTTCCTTTTGTACTGTGCACTTCCGTTTTATTTAATCGCTACGATTTTCTCAATGAAAAATTTAAATAGAAAATTGTATACAGCGGAAACATCTAGGCAAACGCAAGAGAGTAGAAGTAATTTAAGACAGCGTTATTGGATGCGCACAGTAAAAAGAACATATAAGCGCTAAAAATAGAGCAATAATCTTATTATAGTCTTTGGCCTAACACATTTCTTGGTTACCCTGAACGAGCTTTACCAAATTACAACAGGTTTGCTATAAAGAATTTTGTGAACAAAGAGTACAAATTAAAAACAAAGAAGTTTCGGTCTGATTTAGTCAGTGCCCAAAAAAGTTTTAATTACAGAAACAGGTTATATTAAAATGTATTATTCAAAAATTTGCTTTTATAAGTTGTACAAATGAAAAAGAAATATTGAAAATTTTACAGTAATGGTTTAATATCTTATTCACTACATTGTCTTATTCTTATTTTGTTCTATGTCGTAGGACTAAGAAGAACGTGTGATTTAAACCTGGCGTAAGAATATCAGGATAAATATAATTAAATGTTTTAGTAGACGATCAATTTCAGCTTAAGTCTAGAACCTGTGATGACGGCAACATTAGGTAGGCCTAATATCTGATATCCGTGGAGATTGTGTTATAAACTACCAATTATTTGCTTCTAGTCTGATTTTACAGTTCAAATTATGGGCCATAAGGTCCAGTGTATAACATGCAGCATCAATCAATATGACCTTCAAAGTTCCTTTGCCAATGATAGAAACAACAAAAATTATAAGCTTATATATTAAACTGTAGCAGATGCTTATAGTTTATAGTGACTAAACAAAGTAAATGAATGTTATATATAATGCAGAATCTACATGCATTTACCAGTCACAAGACAAGTTGTGGTATTTTTAAATCAGAGAACGCTCTGTGCACGTGTTAAATTTTGCTGAATAATTTATAATGGTTCTCATACGTAGATAAAATAGGACAACGTAAATTGTTTACTGCGCCTTTGGATCTAAACAAGTATAAATTACAATCACGTGATACATTCAAAATATGCTAACACCAAATTGTAACAATTCAAATTATGATTTTCGGGCCTACGCATCTGTACCCATGGGAGAAGTATGTAAACCACTGGATCCCATTAAGGGTCTGCAGGTGGGCTAATGCAATGGGGACCCGCTTCGACACTGAGGATCATTGCACGGGTTATGAGCTTTCCGAACTTCGTTCTAGAAGATAGAGGGGGTGCAACAATATACGTCTCACAAGTTTGGTGACCAGGCGGCCTGGAGGGGTGGTGGTGCTCGCTTTAGACAGGGAGGTGCATTTGCAAGACCATGTGATAGTGCAGGTATACGAGGCGATGCCACCTTCTATTAATAATCCATGGGGAATCCCGTGGAGTTGAAACGTAAATTACTGTGCCATATAGGGTCATCGGCATACCGCTACCAGGAAAAACTTTCAACGCTAAGTTACGACTGGACACATAGAGTTTAAAGGCTTGAGCGGTTTAGAAACTTTTTACAAAGGTATAAAAATTATAATCGGGAAAAAAATATTGATTCTCAAACTGTTCCTTACGTTAATACTTATCTAAATGTTAATACTGCAAGAACTTTACCTCGTCAGAACCAATCATAACATCGAATTTTCCACCTGCCACCATTGTACAATCCAATATGGCAGGAAGCTCCCTGGAAGAAATTTTCACGCCTCTAAGGTTTGGGATACGACCGTCAGCTAGTTCAAGAATCTTGGCTGTATTTACTGTAAAATACAATTTATAATATTCCAAAAACTTCTTTCTTTTTTATCATTGATTCATTCATTTGTGTGCTAGGATGGTGTTCACAATTTAACTTGAATATAAAACTATATTCTACGTTTTATTCATTTTTTTATAACTATTGACACAAGGATAGTTCTACCCTTTTATTATATGCGAACCGAATGCATCTCAAGGAGTGTGGTGGGCTAGAGGCAGACCCTTCCATTGCCATTCCGAAGAAATAGAGAAATAAAAATCTGAGTAAACACCTAGACTTTTGTCTGAAGCATGGAAACTGTCAATGAGTCTATAGTCTATACAGCTTAAATGGGTGGCCTGACAGCAGTATGGAAAAATCAACACGGCTGTGTAGTTTATAAGCCACCCAATACCATTGTACGACAAAGAAACACTGCTAAAATCATATGCGTATTTAGGCATGCTCCACATGTTCCATGGAACAGGGGCCCTCACACAGAGACAAACACAGCAAATGTTGGTAGTCAGGGGCGAGGCCACGAAGGCCCCCCACATGATTTTTGGCCATTGGGAACAAGGCCCCCGCAATCCTATATATGGCCCTGGCTTCACTGCTGTTATGGACCGATTGAGTCTGTACAAGTTGTATCCTACTTTACTCGTTCTGCTGTTCAAACATTTACTTTAATACACTGAGTTCATAATAGTGTGAAAAATCTCTCATTGCATTTATAATATGACCGGGTATACACAATTATGACAATTACCATTGATTAAACATTCTAATTCCATTTCTTTCGATTTGATTACATAAATTATCTATGACCACTGCTTTAATATAGGAAAATATCCCTTATGAGAGCGGATCTATCAAGGTACACAACTCTATGTCAAGATACAATTTTGTCAAATAACTTGTTATCTCCCTTGCTTTACACTTGTCCAGTTATGTCTATGTATTTTTTTAACAAAAGGTATTGAATTAATTGAAACAACGTAATAATTTTTTTATTTTTTTTTTTTGAATATTGTTTCGCAAATAAATAATTATACTATACTGTTTGAAATGAAAACAGTGAAAATGAGTATAACTCTAGCTGTCTAGTTTGGCTGTAAGATGGGTATTTGTTTTACTTACAGTTAATTCCTGTCATGAAATTGATGCAGTAATAATAAAAAGCAGTGTCCTGTGCCGCAGCCGCCACTTGTTCAAGATAATTGACCATGATAGCTGAAGGTAAATACGTGAAAAAAATGTATGCATCTATTGATATAAACATATACACAGCGAGAAATTCGGACGGACATAGAACAACTGTTATCATGATCTTAGGCCTACCAATTGATAGCTAGAACAATTAAACTTAAATTAAATTGAATTTATAAAATAGATAGCTATAGATTTGTAATAAAACAAGATGGATATATTGACTGGTATATAGATATATAGATAGACAAATATCTATATAAGCTTAGATACAAAAAAAATACAAAAGATAGATATATAGACAGCTAGATTGCTAGATATAGGGCTATCAGGTGTTCTGCATTAAACTGGACAGTCCCGTATTTCAGATGAATGTCCGGTATGAAAGTTTAAAAAATTCCGGACACATATAACAATGTACCCAATTTATTCCTTGGGGTGGGATACCCGGGGTGTCCGGGTTTTGGTGAAAAGGTATGTGGCAACCCTGGTTAGATAGAGCTAGATAAATAAGACTTAGATCGATAGATTAATTGATTGATTGATTGATTGATAGATGGATTAATAAATTGATTGATTGATTGATTGATTGATTGATTGATTGATTGATTGATTTATAACCTTCATTAGCTGGTCGGAAGTAAGTTGGAGACATACACGCTATAGCTGTGACACCAATCTCCTGGGCATGATGTGCCTAATAAATCATTTAAAAAAAACATCGAAGAAACATTTTATATTGTTGTTACATAAAGAATATAACCATTAACATGGCTCTACAAACAAAAAACCCCAGTTATAAGTTTTCAAATGAAGCATACAAAAATTACAATTTATCACGTTTGGCTTTAATGTTAAATAACTGAACGCTGCAAGGTACTTTCTTACACACTACTGTGACCCTACCTACACCCTACATGTCCCATAGTACTTTACAAATAAACAAGAAACTGTTTAGATTTTTTTTATTAATAAAAACAAATTTTAACTTACCAATTCAATAGAATCTTTTAAATTTCCTGCTCCAACATGCGCAACCACTTGTAGCCTGTTAAAGTTGTTTGGGTAAATGAAAAAAAACAAACATAAAAAAACACGAACATAATAATAATATAGTCTAAGTTACCTTTTTTCACTTGTGGGCATTTAAGGCTTCACAATTAATTATTAGTCAATGGAATAAAGACGTATTGCCAACTTTGTTTCACCATCCATCAAAATTTTAAAGTTTTTAAAAAATTGATTTTTAATAACTAGGATTTATGCCCGTCAAAATGACGGAGAAACGATTGATTACAATGTGTTTTGTTAAAAGAACAAGAAAAAATAACAAACAATATTACAATAAAAACTGTATTGAGACCGTTTCTTTCGGTATTTAGTTATTAATAATTATTTTGTCGTCATTAAAAAAAATGTTAAGGAAAATTTTACAAATTTGTTTTTAGCTAGCAGCAAATTACTCATTTTTGTTTTGCGCTCCTATGTCCCATATGATCTGTCAAGTAAGCCAAAGCTTATGCGTTACCTATCAGTTCCATATCTGACCCAGGCCTCGGTAACTTGCTTCCTTTCACTTATTGTCAATGACATTCCTTCACCTAGAGTCCCTAATACTGACCAGACAGACAGAAAAAAAATTGTGCAACTAAATCAACAAACTAAATACTTTGAAAATATTATCTCTCTTGTCATTTTCTTTATTGCTAGAGCTTGTAAGTGCACACACAGTATACACATATAGCCATGGGCATAGGCAGCACATTTTCCTTTTCCTAGTTTAGATTTCAAACAAAATTCTAGGAAATTCCAGAGATGGAAGGGTTGACGAGGTCATTATACTCCATGCCAGCCTTAACCCCTACTGCATAATACGCTTTATAACAAAAGCTTCTAATGTTATTTTTTTTTCATTTTTCTTCATTGTACTGTGGAGACCCCATTAGTAAAGTACCCTTCGGACCAAACTGATCATAGGGCTGGTAAGCAGCGTTCACCAGTTTATGTGGCCACTGCATACAAGGAGATGTGTGGCCAGCACAATGGCCAGCCGCCTTTACTTTACCCCAAACTGATGTCGGGTACCCATCAGAGCTGGGTAAACTCAGGGACACCCTCAAGTCCTGGGAAAAAAATCTGAACCAAGAACCTTCGGATCGCCAGTCGAACGCGCTGCCGCTTGGCTACCGTGCCCCATAGGGAGACCCCATTAGAGCCGAGAAAAAAGTCCACAATTTAACCCTTCCTGTACCGACCTACATCTATGCTGCCTTCAGTTCCGCTATATACGCGCCCGGGACTGTAAGGGTTAAGGCGTGATTTCATTACGAATACTCTGAGATCAAAAGTGTGCATTAACTTCTTATAAAAATTTTATAACATACAAACAAGAGTTATAAATAGACGACGGAGTTTGATTGGAGGTATTTAGTCCAATTTTTCAGATATGATTGGGAAGCCGGCACAGAGGGTGCCTAATTCCTTTTACTGCTGAATGACGAAAAATATTGCTCACCCAAGGTGTATAATATTGTGTTAAAAATAATAGTAAGCAACTTACTAAATACTCCAGTAATACTGTTGTTCACCAAAAATTCCACATAGTCTTTGACTCGATCAGAGTCTATGTCACTAGAAAAAAATAAATTGAGCGGAATGAGTTTTAAGAAAACGGTAAATTATTACGCTATGAAAATAGGTTAGTTGATTTTGTTATGTTAAACCAAATTGCCATTCAAAATCCTCACACTAGAATCCTATGATTTTTTGGGGGGTCTGTCGGATGCCTCGGGATCTACTCACCTCTGGCGGGTACCTAACGTCAGTTGGGAAAAAAATATATTAAAATAAAAAGGAAATTGAGTTGCCCACATGATTAATATATCAAATGAGGTGTTTTCGTTAAAAAAAATGAATGAGTTGAGAGAAGAGCTGTCCAAAAGCCCGTCATAGAAGATCTTGAAAAAACAAACTTGAAGTGGATTGGCAAAACCGTAAATAGAGTTCTCGAAAACATAGCTCGCGAAGCGCTAGAATGGAACCACCCAATGAAGCAAAACAAAAAATCACAAAGAGGATGCAATTGGACAAAGAATGAAAAGAAGCTGGGATAAAGTGGCATGAGATGAAGAGAATAACAAAAAATCAAAAGGAGTGGCTAAACAAAAAAGTCGTGGTCCAATATACAACCAATTATTCACGCACGTTCGATTGATTGGATTGATTTTGTGACTTCAGAAACTTTTTTAACTTTACTGTTTCATTATGGCTAATTTACAATTTGTTTATGCCTGTTGTTATATTCCATGATACATGACAACGAGTTCTAAAGATAACAACAGTTGAGACTGGAGAACGACCGAAATTCGGTTTCGGTGCCTTTCCGGTATAGTTTCGGCCAAAGCCGAAGCCAAAATGTTAGCTTTTGGTTTGCTTTCTGATACGGCCGAAACTGATATTGGCATTCGGTCATCAGCCGAATATATCTATTTTAACATTCAAAATTCAGTCCGCAACGTTAGTGCTGCATCTATTATTGATAATTTCATTTAGTTAAACTGTTGCGAGAAAGGGAAATGGGGCCCCCACAGACATTTTTCAAAGCCTACAATTTTACTTCAGGTCATGTTCCGAGTGATGGAAATGTTGCATTAACGCTGCCTTCAACGACATTAATAAAATTCTCCAAAATGCCTAATCCTTTCAATCTTCGAACATTAAATCGATAAAGGTGGGGAAAAATTAAAAGCCCCCCCCCCCTCTTCCGGAGATAAGGTTTGCGAGCGGTGCTGTAACTGTTGTGACCCATTATAAACATAGCACCATTTATTTTTTTTTCATTTTCTTACATGAAATTTTCCTGATACAGCTGCGGGAATGTTTTATAATGTTCGGTTGTGTTTGACTCGTGTGCACATCACGTGTTCACCATGCTCCATACATTTAACCATATCGTCTGGGTTTAGTACTATTTATGTCGACTCACGGTAAGTGTAACATATTAGTATTTACTGTTGGTTGCCAAGAGCCTAGAGAGTTTAAGGGAATTATGGGTAGGGAGTTTAAGTTAATTAGATGAACAGAGTAAATGCGCACTAATGAAAACAAAAAAGTATGTAAAAATGTGTTTTGTATTTCACATGCGCACATGTAGTGCCTATTTAGATCATATGAAATCGTTGCCCGGGTGAAAAAAAAATGACTGTATAAGGTGCAGATAAAAATTTTATAAACTACAATTAAAAGAAAGCTACATTTAAATGTAATAATTAATCATTATTATTGTTTTACTGTAGACTTTAAGGAAAGTAATTTAAAATAAAAATTGTAATCGGGTAAAAAAATAGGCAAGTATTTTTATTTAACAAAAATCTGAAGTGCCCGTAGATTTACTATGTCTTTTGTTTTTAAAAGTAACATTAATTGAAAAAAAAAGTTGTAGAAAAAAGGTGTAGACTAACTGGAGAATCGCATGGCAGTCCGATAAGCTAACCACTTAGCTAGCGAAGACACATGTACGATGTGAAAAATTATTAGACACTATATAGGCCTTGGCCTAGATAGGTCAGTGACACAAACTCACGTGTTTTCAAATTGACCAATGGGGAATCGCGGGGACACAAACACTAACATGTCTTTTTGTAATATAGATTAGGTTTAAATTAGGGGACGTCCATTAATTACGTCAACAAAATAGGGGGGAGGGGGGGTCTGAAAAAGTTTGACAATTGTTGACATGGGGGAGGGGGGGGTCAAGAAAAGTTGACGTCAACAATATTACTTTTTATGAAGTAAAGAATGATACAAATATACTAAATTCTACATTTGTCCTGTTAAACTTACATAGATAACATTAACAACATAGATTATATAGCTTTACGTTAATACAAATATATCAATTATGGAAACTACATTTGATATGTCCTTTTTACGTCCACCTTGCTAGTTTGTAGGTCTATGTATGGGTGAAAACTATTGCAATTGTTGGCAAGGCGAAGTGATCGACCAATTGTAGAAAACCTCACCTTCGCTGTCTAGCGCAGGGTTGCCAGACACATGGGTGTCAGACGGAGGACACCAACAGACAAAAAAGGAGGACATTGTGTTTCATTGCATAGTTTCGCATTTAGCCCGCAAATTTTTTAATACATTATAATTTTATTACAAGAGCTGCCACTAAGTTTAAATGTGTATTGGTAAACTGAGCAAGAAATAGTTTTGTTAAAAATGGCATATAAATGCAATGTAGGTTGTAATTCTAGTGCAGCTTGCATTTGGTTGGGCAGCTTTAAAGCTAATGCACGATCGTTAAAGACGTTTTTTCAAAATTTTCTGACTCAAAGGATTGTAACTGTAAATTAACATTTGGTTTGATGTTGTTTTTATCGCAAGCCATATTTGGTATTTTGTTAAAAAAAGAAACATAATATACAAGACTAAATAGTGTTAGCAATTTAAGACATTTAAAGAATTGTTTTGTGTGAATCTAAAATTATTTATTAAAAATATTTCCATCAAAACCAAAAAAAAAAAAAAGGTTGTGCTACTTGAAATAATGATTAGGATTAGGCCGACCTCCCAACCAAGAAAACGGAGTCCGGTTTTGAAAATTAAAACATCCCTAGTTAAAATAGAAGGCTAATTTACAACGGGTGCACAATTTCTCCCTAAACTATTTGACAATTAACATTGTAACAAGAGCTATTTTAGTAAAACGTAGAATTAGACATGATTAAATATGTATATGAAAAGAACAATAGTAAACATATGAGAATTATAGTCAATTAAGAAATCTTTTTAACAAGCATTAAAATGTTTTACAATTAATTATAGTATAGACCTTTCCGTTTTAAATCTATTTTAAAAATAAAACTAATAAAAGCAAGCGTCTAAAATTGTGTTACTTGTTTTGAGGGGGGGGGGGTAAGCAATGGTTGACGTAATTATATAGGGGGCGTCTCTGAAAGTTTGACAGTTGTTGACAAGGGGGAGGGGGGGAGGTAAAAATCGCCAAAAAATTGTTGACGTAATTAATGGACGTCCCCTTACTACATTGACCATGGCTCGGCAATCTACGCGCCAGAATTAGCTTGCAGAGCGTAACAGACTTGGCACGCTGAGTGATTTTCAATAGCACGCTGAAAACTCCCCCAAAAATCTATTTTGCAAGAAAGTGAATGCTAAAGCAGGATGACTTTTAGCAGGGGTCGGCAGCTTAAGGCACGCGTGCCAGACATGGCAGCCAAAGCGATTTTCAGTCGCACGCCAGGGAGACCTCCCAAAAGGAGATTTTTTCAAACCAAAATATAACATGAAAGTCACGCTGTACGTCGAGTGTTAGAGTTCAGGAAAGTTTGTGCAAAGATCTCATCATTGGACTCATGATCTGTGATTGTATATGTTGTTAAAATGATATCACAATAAAATCAAATGTGGACACTTTATTAATTAAAGGGAGATAATTAGTCCATTTTTATTAGCATTAATATTTTTTTTATTTTTCTATTTTTCCTTTATTACAAAAAAATTGTTGCTTACAATTATATTTCTAAAATGACAAAAACAAAATAGGTCAAAAATATATACATATTATTTGAGTGAAAAAAATTATATGTTTGGTTTTAAACTTAAAACACTACATTAACTACCTACTTTGTATGGTAATCTATACCGCTAAATTTGTTTAGTTCAGTAAGTATGGAAATATAATCCGAAAATAGAAAGAGACTCGGGCTTCCCGCACAACGTGCAATCCCTCGCTTTGTACGGATGGGCCCTTCACAAATGTGTGGGAAGCCTTAGTCACCCCTCTCCCCGAGCCCTGGCTCTCCAAACCATACAGCCTAGTAGGCACACTGGAGGGTCAAGGACGTAAAACTCCGACGCTCCTCCTAATGGTAAAAAAAAACAAGAATTTCGTAGTTTGGTCGAGATAATACATTAATGGAAGGATCGTAACTGCTTTACACAAAGTGTGGGAAGTCAAGTCACTTTCCACGTTTCTCTACTTTCTGGCTCGGATCAGAGTGTCAAACATTCTGATCTCAAAAAGCAGTCAAGTTTACACCAGGAGGAAACAATACACCCAGGTAGCGGTATGTTGTCCGAGCCTTGCGAGACTATGAGCTTGCTAAGTTTTCTCGCATTGACTCTCATTCTTGGTCGGCCTGGAAGACACCAGGTCTGCACTCGGCTCTTATGCTTGACGTAAGAGTGATTGTGCAGAGGGCAAACTAGCTAATCCACGACCGATGACCCGCCCTTCAAGGCGGGCATTAGTAAAGTTGCCGATACCATGCGACATTAAAAAGGCCGAAAGGCCCACAGGAGGGGCAATGAGAGCTCCAAGCAAGGGAGAACAAAGGAAAAATGATAATCACAACCATGTTAATTTTTGTAAATTAAATTTTAAACTCTTAACGAACTTCTCTATATAGTTCTTGAGCTTTTGACCTCGGTCTTGCTACTGCGCTTAAATGAATTGTCTTATAAAAATAAATTAAAAAAAATAGAAGAGCAGGTTGATGTTCATGCTGCTGGCACGCAGAATGAGTTAGAAATCCTACTTCGGCACACTATTATCAAACGTTTGCTGACCCTTGATATTATAGGCCAGGGACAGAAACGCATGAGGTCATAGAGAGCCGCAAGCTTATTTGATACTATTTTTAAAGAGCCGCACCACGGCCGCGGCATTAATACACACACACATACACACACAGATACATATACCTACACAAATACACACACGGATAAATACACATACACCCACACTGGTCCCACACACACATACACCCACATACATACACATATACACACACACACAACTTACACACATACCACTCAATCCACACACACATACCACTACACCAACACACATACCACGCAACCCACACAGACATACACATACCACTCAACCCACACACACATACCACAACACCCATACACATATCACTCAATCCACACACACATACAACTACATCCAAACATACACCCACACACACACCACTCAACCCACACACACATACCACTACACCCACACAGACATACACACCCACACACATACACACATACCCCTCAATCCACACACACATACCATTACACCCACACACACATACCACTCAACCCACACACACATACCACAACAGCCAACCACATACCACTCAACCCACACACGCACCACAACAGCCAACCACATACCACTCAACCCACACACACATACCACAACAGCCAACAACATACCACTCAACCCACACACACATACCACTCAACCCACACACACATACCACAACAGCCAACCACTCAACCCACACACAAATACCACAACAGCCAACCACTCAACCCACACACAAATACCACAACAGCCAACCACTCAACCCACACACAAATACCACAACAGCCAACCACATACCACTCAACCCACACACACATACCACAACAGCCAACCACTCAACCCACACACAAATACCACAACAGCCAACCACTCAACCCACACACAAATACCACAACAGCCAACCACTCAACCCACACACAAATACCACAACAGCCAACCACTCAATCCACACACAAATACCACAACAGCCAACCACTCAACCCACACACAAATACCACAACAGCCAACCACATACCACTCAACCTACACACACATACCTTTCAATCCAAACACACATACCCACACAGTAATTACCCATTTTCTTTTAGTGGAGTTGCTGGTGCAGCCACAATTCCTGTAATCTTGAAGTTTGGATCTACCTGAAGAATTGAAAAAATAAAAAGGATGGAACTATCTAGATAATCTAGAACAATGAAATATAGAGGTCAAAATTAATCAGGAATGCCTGACCTATTATCTGGTTATTCAATTGAATAGAACAACACACACTTTGTCTATAAGTTCATTTATTGTTATTTATCTGTATATTCAAATTTAGGTATCAGAGCATTTTACATACACAATTGACAATGAATATAACTTTTTTTAAATTTTTGCAGCTGTACAAATGTATACCTGTACATAAAACGGGGACAGGGGTAAAAAGTAAAAAAAATGAAAATTGGTTTATTTTAACTTATTTCAAATAACCTTCACCTTTTAGCTCGTGCCAACACATGTGGTTATGGCACGACCCATGATTAACAAAGACCCTAATGGTGGCAGGGCATCTCAAATTGAGGCTCGAGGATAACGTGACTGGTGCATCCGGCAATGGATTTATTTTTTTCATACACTGCATTACATTGAAATGATTGTGGTCAACCTAAATATCTTACATTAATTTTCGAGCTAGTACGAATTTCTTTGACGTGCCCAAACTTGCGATTATTTCCCTTTAAAAAAGAACGAACAATAGCAAAATATTAACTGAGAATTCAGAGTGTTATCGACTCAAAGCTATATTTAAAAAAAAATGATTATTGGTTTCATTAATTGATTCAATTCAAAGTATGAAATAAATTAATTTCACAATTTAGACTTGCCACAACTGTATTTACATATTAGGTACTTTGTATACTTAAAGAGATTAAAAAAAGGAACATAATTCAATGCTACAAATACTGGGTCTTTGCATCGATGTGTGTCTAAAGCAGGACCAAATAGAATAGTTTAGTTACATTTGTGGTTTGTAGCTATTTTAGAAAAAGTGAAAGTTTGTGACATTGGTGGCAGCGGTGGCACAGTACACGAGTATCGCGCTCGATTAAAATTCCAGAAATTATAATCCTGAGTGTTAAATATTCCGGCATAATTTTCCAATTTTTTCTTTGCGACTTAGAACTTAGAATGAAAGAATCCGCCATAGAATCGCTGCAGGAGAACTCCATACTTCTTAAACCTAATTGATACGCCACTGCTAATAGAAATCTGAGAACAGCCAGCAGGGGAAAGTGGATGCGTCTGGAAAAAGTGTCGACCACACAATCCCAGATAACGCTAAAAGTGTAAAAAAACACACTATTTAAACTGCTTGACCAAAAATAGTCCGTAAGAGCCACTTTACTTCAGTTTCAGAATTTGTAGACATGCATTGGTTAGTAATTATACTAAAGTACTTAATTTTAACCTGACAAGAAAGAGTTAAGGATATGGAGACTTATTGCAAATCAAAACAGCTGATCTCTGTGCAGGAGTGAGACACATCGAAGTACTGCAATGTTTGAATAGACAAGAGCCATTATCAAACCAGTGTTATCATGCCCATCAAGACTTCCTGTTTCTAAAAGTAACCAAATAGAATTCAGTTTCCGTCACTGTTCATGAAACACTCGGAAACTAGAAGCATGTGGAGAGGACATTTTCATAGTAACTAAGCGACGGATCTGGGGGGTTTTCTTTTTTGACATGGAAGAATTTTAATGGGGGGAGGGGTGGAGGAAATTAACATTGATCTGGGTTTCTGTGTATTTATTTTACTAGGATCTGGGTATATTGGGTACTATTATAATACTGGGTTAATAATATTTTTAAAATTGCATATCGTTTAGTGTTACATTTCAAATAAATTTCTCCAGGTAGCCAAATACTGCTGTGCTGTTATTGTTGTTTTTTGCCTCAGTGTATATCTATTTAGAAATATACGGAACATGCCAACTAACTCGAGCTTAACCAACCGCACATAAAAGGGTATATCTAATTCAGTTCCTTGTAAAAACACAAAAACAGGTTCTAATGCCACAGACTTTTTTTTTAACTTCATTCAGTACGATCGAAACAATAATAGAGCCTTCTATTCGACAATATGGCAATGTGCTTTTCAAAAAGAAATGTTTACAAATCGAAATGAAATAAAAGCAAACAAAAGTTACATTCGCCAATGCCAATTAAATTTATCGCTCTCTGCATACAGTATGGAGAAGCCCAGTCCCGGATACGCATGTCACTTTTCTAACCTCCACGGTTATTCTGACAATTTTCTTGGCTTTCCCCATTGGCCTTCTTGGAACATAGTCTAGTTAATTATATTCACAAAAAGTTAGCAAACACAAACATAATTAAAACTGTGACAACTCAAAGAGAATTACATTTGTCGCTGATGCTTGTGGGCAGTCGTGGCTTTGTCTCGATAGTAGAACACAAGAGTATGGCACAGTGTAATTGCCCCTTTGGACCCATACAAGTTCAACCAAGTCGTATTCACAAAAGAGATAGATTTTTTTTTCCATTGCAAACAGGACATGTACTGAGTTGGACTTTTTCCAAAGCAGCCGTATACCGATGTTTACCGAGATTCCACTGAATTTTAATACATCTTGATTATGCTATGATTATTGCTGAACTTATTCTCATGTAAAGACCAACCCCATGCACGCTACGCCCTGGACGTAAGAGCCGAAAGACGTATTCCGTTTTTTAATGAGACATCTTAGACTGGTGGTCACGTGGGGTCTGGCAGCGAGCGGAGTCAGGAGTTTCCTTCATTTACATTTCGATCATAGGTTCTCAACCTTTTTCGGCTCACCGCCCCCAACCCAACTTTCTTTTAGCGCCCACCCACCCCTTCCGCCCATCTGGACTATACTTTCCGCAATTTTTTAAGACGTACTAGACCTTTGTGTGATTAATTATCTTTAAAAAAAATGAAAAGGAAACATTGTAAGAATTAATAGATAAAAAAATTGCCTTAACAAAAGGTTTAAATAAATCAATGCGAATCGTTTGCTTGGTGTGTTGCTAGCAATTTGTCTATTTTTGTTTCAATTTTGGTTGCAAAAGCCTTAGGTCTAATAATCAGTAATATTGGTTATATTACAAAACAGAACTTGTTCGGCATCATTATTGAATCAAATGTGGAAACATTTTTTTGTTAAAGGGAGATAATTAGCCTGTTTTATTTGAGCTAATATTTCTGTTTTTTTTTTCTTTTATCAAAAATAAATGGTTTACAATTTATAACTTTGAAATGATCAAACTGTAAAAATTATTTGAAAATTATATAAATAGTAGATGAATAAAGAATTTATATGTATTTTTTCAAACATTACAATAGTTACACAGTTTGTGGGATTACTACATATCTATACCGCTTAACAATTGTTTCCGTACAGTAGAATTGATCTAAAATACAATAAGGACATCTCGGTTAAACTGAGATCAAACTATCATGAATATTAGCAGATGTTAGGGCGACAGTCCGGTGAAAAAAACACAGAACCAGCCGGCCGCACAGTATATTTGTCAAATACAGACCCTGCTTCATCGAAAAGTCACTGCGATTCCTATTTCTTATTAATATAATAATATGTAGGCATACTGTTGGGGGAAATCAGATATTTAGCAGCATTTGCATTAACATCACATTTCATCCTCCAAAAACTAATCGATTCAAATAGCTGAGGTGTTAAAATGTATCAGGTACGTTTGTACCGCCCACTTGCCCTTCACCGCCCCCCAATCGCCCCCGGGAATGTCAGCGCCCCCCTAAAGCGTCTCACCGCCCCCCGGGAGGCGATATCGCCCCCGTTGAGAACCTATGATCTAAATCAACCTTTTTCGGCTCACCGCCCCTTTTTAAATTTTTTTTCCGCTCACCGCCGCCCCCTCCAATTTCTTTTAGCGCCCACTACCCCCCCCCCCCCATTTCCGCCCGTCTTGACTATAGTTTCCGCAATTTGTTTAGTCGGACTAGACTTTTGTGTGATTAATTATCTTTAAAAATACTGAAAAGGAAACATATTGTAAGAAGTAATAGATAAAAAAATTGCCTAATCAAAAGGCTTAAAGTTTAAATAAATCAATATTAATGTGAATCTTTTGCCTGGTGTGTTGCTGGCACTGATTGCTAGCAATTTGTCTATTTTTGTTTCAATATCGGTTGCAAAAGCCTTTGGTCTAATAATCAGTAATATTTTTTATATTACAAAACAGAACTTGTTCGGCATCACTATTGAATCAAATGTGGAAACATTTTTTAATTAAAGGGAGATAATTAGTCCGTTTTATTTGAGCTAATTTTTCTGTGTTTTTTTTTCTTTTATAAAAAAATAAATTGCTTACAATTTATAACTTTGAAATGATCAAACTGTAAAACATATTTGAAAATTATATAAATATTATATGACTAAAGAATTTTTAATGTATATTTTCAAACATTACAATAACTACCTAGTTTGTATGATTACAACTTATTTATACCGTTTAATATTAGTATCATATCTATTTAAACAGTTACAAACTCATTAAGGAATCATTAAGGACATCTCGGTAAAACAGCTCAAAATATCATTAATGTTAGCAGATGTTAGAGCGACAGTGATCGGCCAGCAGGGTTTACAGTCCGGTGAACCAACCACAGGACCAACCGGCCGCACACCATATTTGCCAAATACTGACCCCTACTTCATAGACAAGTCATTGCGATTCCTATTTCTTATTAATATAATAATATGTAGGCATACTGTTGGGGGATATTGATGGGGATATCAGATATTTAGCAGCAAATGCGTTTACATCACATTTCATCCAAATACTAATCGATTCAAATAGCTGAGGTGTTCAAATTATATCAGGTACGTATGTACCGCCCACTTGCCCTTCACCGCCCCCAATCGCCCCCGGGAATGTCAGCGCCCCCCTAAAGCTTCTCACCGCCCCCCGGGGGCGATATCGCCCCCGTTGAGAACCTATGATTTAGATCATCCTTGATACTTGTAAGTAAAGCTACACCGTATTTTTCTTGTATGAGGCAGTGTCTTTTATTGTTAGAAATCGAAGAAACCCACCATCGAAGATCTGCGCAAGGGCCCATCAAAAACCTACTATACGCCACTGGTGAGAAGTTTTCCATTCACTAATTTAATTTTTTTGTCACATTAGTAAATATTTTAAAAAATAACTTTACTTGTCCCTTACCTTACTCATATTGTTTATGTTTAAAACAAAATGTCAGATAAATTTTGTCTAAAGTAAGCCACAGACGCGTCCAAGTATGAACAGAAAGATTTCACAATTGTATTACTTTACACCTGTCTTTGTTTCATATTCTCGGATCATTGTAATTTATTTCTGCACACGTTTTAAGCACTGTGCAATTTGTAGATAAGGCTGGACAATTATTTTATATTTATTGGAATTTAGTACAGTACTTTTTTTAATGTATTTCTACAGTGTTGTAGATAAGAGAGAGAGCACACAATTTTTTTCCCCTTTAAATCCTAACCTACCGGCTGTTTAAACTGTAAACTAAAGTATCTCGTCGTACCAAATTGATCCACAGGGCCGATGAAGCAGCGTTCACCAGTTTCTGTGGCCACGGCATTATATGGGATAGTCTGGCCAGCACAATGCCCAGTGACCTTTACCTTACTCCAACTAAAGTCAGGTACCCAACCCATCAGGGCTGGGTAGACTCAGGGACACCCTCTAGACCCGGGAACAAATCTTAGCCTTCACCAGGAATCGAACGCAGGGCATCCGGTACGCCAGCCGAACGCTCTGCGGCTCTGCCACCGTGCCCTTGTTTAAACTATAGGCCTGTGTATTAAGTTGTCTTAGTTACATATGCAGCCACAGCGACTGAAGAGGACATCATTTTTCTTTTTTTAGCTTTTCTATTCTCTATTTAAAATATGTTTGAAGTCATACGCACATGCATAACAATAGCCTTGGTAATAAATTAAAATGTCGACTATAGAAAGATAGGCATAATGCATAGATAAGTTTAAGATTTAGAAGTATTAAAACAACTTTATATATTGTTGGTGCTGTTGTTATCATCCAGGATTGCTTATTTTCATAAACTGTTATAGTACCGTAAAATCTCGAGTATCAGCCGCACCTGTGTGTAAGCCGCATGTATACTTTGGAAGGAAATTAAAACTATAAAATAAAAATTCACATGTATAAGCCGCATTCAAAA
This sequence comes from Anisus vortex, assembly GCA_949126835.1. Lineage (NCBI taxonomy): Eukaryota > Metazoa > Mollusca > Gastropoda > Planorbidae > Anisus > Anisus vortex. Next base: position 24,803,664 of record OX421494.1, read on the forward strand.
TCTGTTTGGTGTAGGCCCTATATTTGTATAATTCCTTCATCCATATTTTTATCTTTCACTGTTGCTGTTTGTGAATTTTTATTTATTTGTCGTATGGAAGATCAAATATCATTATTATACGTCATTTTAAAGCCCAAAAAGACTAGGAGCGACATAAGAAAGTTATAAAGTCGGCTGACTTTCAAAAATTTTGGTAATTAATTAAGAATTCCAAGATCGGCGAAATTCCGTTAGTCATAATCATAAAAACACACAATACTGATAAAGTTGCCACCTTTATTACGAAAAAATGTCATGAAACGTACAAATATCAGTGAATGAGCATTTTTTGCACCCGTAAGTCGACTTTAGATTGCCACTATAATGGCGGCATTGTCGGACCAAAGACTATAAAAAGATGGAACGCTTATTCTATTTTTAGAGCTTTTAATGTTCTTTTTTTTTCGTGCGCAACCAATAACGCTGTCTTAAATGACTTCAACGCTCCTACGTCTGCCTAAAGGTTTTCGCTGTATACAACTTTCGTTTTAAATTTTACTTTTTCATTGGGAAAATCATAGCGATTAAAAAAAAACGGAAGTGTACAATACAAAAGGGAATCGGGAATTCAAAAAGAAGTCATTGAGTCATCAAATAGCAGAAATATTAAAGCAAGCGGTCCATCTTATTATAGTCTTTGGTCGGACGTAACCAGGACGCGAATAAAAACAATATTGTGAAATGTTGATCTACGGTATGTTGATATAACGTGTCTGAAATAACAGTTGTTGTTTTTTTTACTCCCTTTCTATTAACTTGTATTTTCTGTCTGTCTGCTTGCTTGATAGCAAAACTTTGCATCGATTTTTCGACCACTTCCCGTGGCCCAATCGAGCTGAAATTTGAACAGCAGACTTGTAGCGACTAAAAATACATTCTATCAAATTTTCAGTTAAAACAACTTAATTATACTATTTTTATGACAATATTCATTTCTTATTGGAAAGTATAAGAAAAATTTTGGTTTCGCGTTAAAAATGCCAGTGCAACTTTTTATAGTTTTTCGGCGCAAAGCTAGATTCATACGGAGTAAGGAGATATTTTTGAGATTTGAGACAGATATTTTTCTGTACATGTTTCATTTCCACTAGTCAATCAATTATTTAATTACATGATGGTAAAATTAGTTTGCAAAGAAAGGGAATATAATAAAAGTATTGTTTTTATGGGTTTTTCTTCTTACTTTTATTATCAAAGTTGAACACATTTATAAAATAGTTCTATTGCAATATTTAATTACATTTCAAGATTATTTTTTTGCGTTATTTACGAGTCTAGTATTTCCGTGATGTTGTCTCTCTCTCTCTCTCTCTCTCTCTCTCTCTCTCTCTCTCTCTCTCTCTCTCTCAGAGTCCTCTGAGGCGAAAGCCAAAGAGCTCCATTTATCTCGTTCTGTTGCAGCTCGCGGTGCTGTTTCTAGGTTCGGGCCACTAGCCTTCAGGTTCCTTTCCACCGTCCTCCTCCATGTTTCCTTCGGTCTGCCTTTCGACCTTTTTCCCTGGGGTGGGGGGTCAATCTATGGCTGTCCTGGGGAGGGAGTCAGACATTCTGCAGACGTGTCCTAGCCATTTCCATCTCTTTGCTGATGTTCTCTGCAAATGGGACTAATCCTGTTTTCTCACGTAGGTCCTCAATTGATATAATATTTGGTCAGAAGATCTTGTGGATTCTTCATATGCTTTGTGTGATGTTGTTTACGGCAGCCTAAATTGTCAATTTCGGTTGATACTCTAGCCTAGGAAAAAATCAACTATTTTTATTTACACGTGTACAAGCCGCAACGCTTTCTCAAAACTAAAAATTTGGTTTTTAAAAAGTGCGGTTTATTTGCAAGATTTTACGGTATTTAAAAAAAACACATTAAAAATGTAACATTGGGCCATAACTTTGCAGGTTTTGTATGTAACTTTAAGATTAGAGACCGACCGAAACCAAATTTTTAGTTTCGGCCGAAAACGAAAACATACCGAATATTATACATTGACTTTCGGCCGAAACCGAAGCCGAAACCAAAAATTAACTACAACTTCGACCGAAACCGAAAAAAAAAACGAAAATGCGAAACAAATTATTTCAAAAGACTGCACATTTATGTGTAATATTAACTAGATTGTTGGCACTCTATTTGAGTAATTTCTTTGGAGTGATTAAATAATCCGTTATTATTAACTTCAGACTTCTACTTCACTTTAGGGATGTTAATACACTTGTTTTTTCTCAAAACCTATTTTCGGCTCTAAATATCATTTTTTACCCATTTTCGTTTCCCCCTCTCCCACCACAGGCAAAGTAAGTTATAGTTTGGAAAAGACAAATTTGCTTTGATTATACTAAAAAAATAATACGAATGACCATTGATCCTTAGAACGTGGTGAAATCTTTGAAAAAAAAGTTTATTTTGGATTAGCAGAAGTCAAAAGCTGTAGTGTCATGAATTTAGACATTTATAATTTAAATATAAATCAGTGGATGTTAGATCTATATGTTACACACATTAAAAGAATATTTGTAGAATATAAATAAAATCCCAGACTCATCTATCTAGGGTTGACAGACGTCCGGCAAGAAAATCAACAGTTTTTTAAAAGAACCTTACCTACGCTGCAAACTTGTTTTTTTTTTAATTGACCAAGTTGCTTTTCAGTCTACATTAAATAAAATGTTGGGTCAGTTTTACTAATATACAATTTTTGGCAGCTAATGTAATAAAACTGAACTGATTGTGGATTGTTAAAATCTAAATATGTCATTCTTTTGTCTCTCTATGTCATCCTTTTGAAGTCCAAGTATCTCGCAACCTTACGTCTATCGGTCTGTTTGTCTGGCGTTCAGCATCAGTGGGGGAATTCCAGTTTTTTTCTTTTCGAATACATAGCGATAACATCTGCATTTGCTGTTGTATGTGCTTGTATCGCAAATTTACAATCAATATTCGGACTTTGAAAAAAAAAAAAAAAAAACTATAATTCGCCTCTGACAAACGAGTGTTTGCAAGAAATATAATGTTAAGGAATTGTTTTGTGCTAATCAAACATGGTTTACAAATATTTCTACAGATAAAAAGATAAATAAATAAATCATGGGAAACAGTTATGAATGATTTCCTCCCTAAATCCGGTTTTCGTTTAACATCCCTACTTCACACAGATTAATTCACAACAGATGAAAGTATCACTAAGCAGAGTATTAATAGATGCAGCAATAGCGTAGCATTATGAATTTTGAAAATTAAAATAGATATTCCGCTGATGACCAAAAGTCAATATCAGTTTCAGCCGAAACCGTAAACAAACCGAACACTAACATTTTGGCTTCGGCCGAAACCGAAAACACGCGAAAAATGGTTTTTGCCTATTTTCGGTGCCGAAAACGAAGCCGAAACCGAATGTCGGTCGGTCTCTATTTAAGAGGGCTACCGCCTAGATCTCACAGCATAACGCCAGAGTAAAAAAAATAATCTTTAAAAAGAACGTTAAAGGTTCCCTTTATTACTGAGATTATTGAGGGCAAAACTTTCTACGAAGTTTTTTTAAAGGTTAATAGGCACACGATGGGGACATGATAGAGAGATGATAGGGACATGATAGGGCAGGCCGGCGCTACAAATTTTGAGGGTGCGTGAAATTTTTATGTTGCCGCCTATTTTTACTCCCTTTATTTTAAGTTGCATTTTCTGTCTGTCTGTCTGCAATGGTGCAAAAATTGGCTTCGATTTTTTTTTTTTTTGCTCCTCTTTTTTTCTGCCGTTTTTATTTCTATTCACAGCCAGAATGTTTTATTTTTCCATTATTTGCTAAAAAATATATTATATATAATTATTAAATATCTAATAATATTTACAGGGCCGGATTTACAATTTTGCCGCCCCTAGGCTTATGAACTTTTTGCCGCCCCATGAATTTTAAAATATTTATTAAGTTTCTCCAATACAAGATGTCTGTATTAGAAAAAATATAAACAACAACAAAATATGTTTGCACAAGAAAACGGCCCCTTCTATTAATAGGTCAAATTATAATCTTGGAGAAACAAAATGCTTATAAGTGTAGGTCGGTGACTTAAATTAAAAGTGTGATTAATTGCTTTGTGCTGTGAAGTGGGAGTGGTCTGTTTTGAATGTGTTTCTGTGCTCTGAGCGTGTTATGATTTGTGAGAATGTAGGTAATTGACTTTTAATGTAGGTGTATTTTATTATTTGTAATATAGATATAGACTTGGGGGACTGTTTGGTATAAAAATGATGTATGTAAATATTGTTTTGTATTTTGTGAAAGCCCTGAAACGAGGTTAAGCGGCTAGGTCTTGCGTCATTTTTCGGAATTCTTTTTCTGATTATTTTAAATGGGGATTTCGTTAGTGTAGTTTAATTAAAGTAATAGGTAGAATTTTTATTGTAGTTTAATTTAATATAGGGTTGTACATAAGGTAGATTTGTATATATTTAGCAATAGGAGATTTAGAATAATATTTAGCACAGATTGACCGGAAATAAGGCAATGTTAGGGTAGTTAAAAAAGGAATTTCTGGTTAGCGGTCAGAGACGTTCGGTCAGCGTCTATAAATAGAACAATTAATCAATCACTTCCGTCTGAAATGGCCCATTTTGTGGAAGACCAGTGGTCAGATTATGGCGTAGTTGTGTGTGACTTGTTCGGATATGACGTGAGTTGAGATTTAATTACTTTTTAGAATTTGTATGTTATTTTATGCTATGTTTTATTGGGTTATTTTATGCATATTGTCCACTTGTCTATGACAAGTGCATTGATGGGAATGGATTAAGTTGGAGGTTTGGGAAGGAACATTAGCCGCCATGTTGGCTTCTTCTTTTTGAATGTATATTTCTTTTTAGTTCATGTATATTATTATTTTAATGTAATGTTGCCTTTAATGGCCGGCATGGGAATAAGTTATGGTAGATGTTTTTATTTCATGCTTGGTTTTAACTGGTATGTATTAACCAGTGAGTGGCCTAACTCTGTGGTACAGAGTATAGAGCGGTGTTGTCTTGTTCTAGTCTTCATTGACTAGAGCTGGGTTGATTCTTATGTCATAATTCATATTATGTTATAAGATGTACAAGGAGTATAGGTTCATGTTTGAACTGGTTATAGTTGGGACTATGCTATGTAGTTTTTATTTACTGTATATAGTATATATATATTATGCTTATGTATATAGATGACCATGTTCTAATGTTTATTTTTATTTCTCTATTTCTATTCTATTATATTGTAGGTCGTAATGTCGGCCTATGTTGGTTTTTAGTGGGGAGTTGAAGTTTGGTTTTTAGTGGGGAGTTGAAGTTTGGTTTTTAGTGGGGAGTTGAAGTTAGTTTTATAGTGGGGAGTTGAAGTTAGTTTTTTAGTGGGGAGTTGAGGTTTGGTTTTTAGTGGGGAGTTGAAGTTAGTTTTTAGTGGGGAGTTGAAGTTAGTTTTATAGTGGGGAGTTGAAGTTAGTTTTTTAGTGGGGAGTTGAGGTTTGGTTTTTAGTGGGGAGTTGAAGTTAGTTTTTAGTGGGGAGTTTAAGTTGGTTATTTTGTTTGGGTTCACAGTATGTTTAGAGTTTAGATAGTATAGGTTTATTGTTGGGGTTCAATTTGTTCTTTATGATTTTTATGTTCCCTTTAATGGGACGAGTGAATTTTCTTGAATAAAAAGTAATTTGTAATTTAAATATGATTTTAGTGTTTTATGTTTAGTGTTCAGTGTTGTTGGTCTGTTTAGATTGTAATAATCCTTCTGTCCCAACGGAAGTGTCACGGAAGCCCAAAGTCCCCTCGTGCCCTAGTTTAGATGTATTTAGTTATGATTGCTGTCCTTTACCCACAACCCTCTTTAATTAGTAGTAACCATGAATATGAAAATAAATTACCAACCCCCCTCTTCCCCCCACCCTGTTACATAAGTAAATAAAACATTAAGTATTGATGAAGTTACATCACGAGGCAGTATAGGGTTAAATAGAAGGAATTATCGCACTCTGACACCCTGATATTGGGGAATCACAGGTTGCTGAGTACTACACGACTTCTGATGTTAATGTCGAAACGAATAATTATATAGTCTTAAGCCGTCCGTATTTTAAAAGATTGAATTCACTGAAATTTGCCGCCCCCCCCCCCAAAAAAAAAATTTTGGCGCCTTAGGCTATAGCCTACTTAGTGCCGATAGGTAAATCCGGCCCTGTATATTTATATAATCTCACTACATATATAAAATATTAATATTTCGCTTCCTGCGATTTTTGCGCCTTAAAAGCACGATAAATGTAAACAGAAGGCTGTAACTCTATAGCCCATATATATATATTGAATTATTCTATATATCACTTTTAATTCTATTATTATTCTATTATTATTCTTAAAAAACAATTTCAGTGTTTATCAGAATTATAAAAAAAAAACTATATAAACAAATAACAATAGCATTTGAAAGACTAAAACTGAATTAACTTTCTCCTAAGATTTATCAGACTAAAATTAATGTGACAATAAACAAAAGCAGCGGGAAATTTTGCCGCCTTCCCGAGCCTTAGTCGCTTAGCGCCTGCGTGATGGTCACGCATTGTACCCGCTTTCCGCCGGCCCTGTGATAGGGACATGATAGAACATGATAGGAACATGATAGGAACATGATAGGGACAAGATAGGGACATGATAAGGACATGATAGGGACATGATAAACATAATATACCTAGCTGCTTTCTGACTGTTTATCTCAAGTACACGTTTCATCACAAATATTTATTTGTTAATTATTATTTTTTGGCGTGAAATATCTTTTTGCAATGCTGCATATGTATGAGTGGCTAAGATTAGATAAAACGAAATATAATATTTAGCGAATCAATTAATAGAATACTTAATAACTGATACACCAAGCTCTGATATTTAATCACCTATAAAAAAAACATTTATCAAAGTAAATATGCTGTGGGGTGTGCTAGAATCTGCTAGATTAACAGACAGATAGACAGATGGACAGATGGACAGACGGATAGACGGATAGACGGATGGACAGACGGATAGACGGATAGACAGATAGACAGATAGACAGATAGACAGATAGACAGATAGACAGATAGACAGATAGACAGATAGACAGATAGACAGATAGACAGATAGATAGATAGACAGATAGGCAGATCGACAGATCGACAGATAGACAGATAGACAGATAGACAGATAGACAGATAGACAGATAGACAGATAGACAGATAGACAGATAGACAGATAGACAGATAGACAGATAGACAGATAGACAGATAGACAGATAGACAGATAGATAGATAGACAGATAGACAGATAGACAGATAGACAGATAGACAGATAGACAGATAGACAGATAGACAGACAGACAGACAGACATATAGACAGACAGACAGACAGACAGACAGATAGAAAGACAGACAGACAGACAGATAGACAGATAGACAGATAGAAAGATAGACAGATAGACAGATAGACAGATAGACAGATAGACAGATAGACAGATAGACAGATAGACAGATAGACAGATAGACAGATAGACAGATAGACAGATAGACAGATAGACAGATAGACAGATAGACAGATAGACAGATAGACAGATAGACAGATAGACAGATAGACAGATAGACAGATAGACAGATAGACAGATAGACAGATAGACAGATAGGCAGATAGGCAGAAAGACAGATAAACAGATGGACAGATAGATAGATATATAAATAGATTGATCGATCGATAGATAGATAGATACATTAATAGATAAATAGATTTAAAAATATATAGATTACATTGACAGACAAGCATACACACAGAAAGATGGATGTATAGATAGATAGATGGATAGATAGATAAATAGATAGATAGAGATAAGAATGTGTACAATATGTACAGACACTGTTTAAAATAGTAGATTAAAATACCATGTAACCGGACCTACAATTTCAACTGCAGCTAATAACGTTCAACTGCATGCACTTTACTTTATTTTCTTTGTTCTATTTTACTCTAGACTACATGTTGATTTACTTTCCAGTGTGAAGTTTACTGTTTACATCATTTCAGTCTTTCTAGGTCGTGAATTAAACTGTCACAACTTGTAACAACAACACAATGCAAAGTCACGTTCGTTCTTCTTTTTTATTATACCAAGGACACACATTAAAAACAGTTCATGTTAAATTGTTGTTGTATAAAGAATGTATAGTCTAATACACAAGCTAAATTCACCGGCTTTGCCAGGGGAAAAAAAAGTACATTAAATATAATTATTTTCTTATTGAAAACATTTAGGAAAGCTTTAAGTCCTGAAATTCTTTACAATCTTTAATTTTAAAAAAAGTAATTGGCCTATTAATGGAAGTTTTTTTTAAAGTTGAAAATGAAAAAAAAGTTCATCAGTGAGGAATGTTCAAATATTGCCCGCATGGCTGTCAGATACGCTAACCACTCAGCTAGGGATGACACATTCTATAAGCGAGATAGCAAATGTAAAAATATAAGACAATAAAGTCATGTGTCTTTAAATTAATCAACGGGTAGGGGGGGGGGGGGGCGAATCCACACACACAGTTTACTTTATATATATATATATAAAATAGACAGAATATATATATTAAAGTTGATGTCTAATTGTTTTTATTATAAATAATGTACTTATTTAAATACACTAAAAGTTGGTGTTAATTTCTTTCTTTTTTTGTTATTATAAAGACTGTACTGACTCATTTAAACCAACATTAGGCTTCAACCAGCAACTAGTCATCGTCCAGTGGAAAACAACGGCTCTAACAAATTTTACATAGTAATACTTTTTTGTAACCATAAATTACGAGGCTATGTTAATTCATAAAACTTGTTTTTTCTTTTTACGTCGATTCGAATTACGAGATCTATTAATATGATTGACTCCTTTGTGCGTTTATTGTTTAAATACTACTGATGTATCCATTAACTTTATTTAACTTAATTGAAAACTGATTCTAAAGTCTACATTGATTTGAGTACATATAAACGAAAGAGCAGACATCAACTGTGACCTGAGATTATCATCGTACAAGTTTGCTCTCAAATTTTTCCTCGCGTAGGTATAATATATTGTTCCAAAAATTAAAAGGTACATTGATGCAAAAGTTTTGACATTAAGAAATTGACATTGAACAAAAACTGGTAAAAATCCACCAGTCCATCTTTGAGCTTGTCCCTAAGGAGATCATTTGCTTGCAACTCAATGACCTCGAACTGGGCAACTGGCCACATCTGCTTCAAATGGGTTTTGAAACAGTTTCACTTCTTCTGCCTTTGAATTCTATTCAGAAAACCGCTCCTGATCTCGCATACAAAAAGGAAATGGGGAACTCAGCTGTTGCTTCAGCCATGACGTTGAAGACCTTGCACTGCTGAAAGTGCGTCAGATTATTGTCCTGTACATGTTCCGAAAACAATACAAGTTGGGATCTAAAGGTCCTTAGGTAGATGTGTAGTTTCAGTCTAAAAAAATGTAAATTACTAGTAAAGACGAATTTCCATAACCATTCTTCACCAGACAGTAATGGCTGTGGCTTTCCATTACTTTCCAGGAAATCAAATGTTTTCATTCTTAAACTTAAATACTCTCTCTGAACTTAGCCTTCTAAGTGCTGCGTAATATGGTGAAGCTTGCGATTATGTGTCTGTATCTTTCTGAACTGTCTATGGTTGAGTCCGTGTGACCTAATTAAGATCACCCTCTTCACCACATGAATCAGTCAGGCAACTGAGGTTAGTCCAGTCCAAGTTATATATAATCAGCAAATTTTATTGAAAACGCTTATATCATGTCCAGTAACAGTGCCATACTCCGCCACTAGATGGCGTTATATCATCTCATTGAATGTAGACGGAAGTTGAAAAAGTAAGCAGCGAATAAGGTTTTTACAATGTAGTTAGTTATTCGTTGGAAAACATAACGCAAAACTGCGCGCCTATATTTTAATTCGGAAAAAAATAACGTCCTCTTAGGCTAGATACATTTCCGTATTTTTTTTTTCGTAGCTGAGAAGGTCTCCGCGAGCCGCATGAGAGGGCTTCGCGGGCCGCAAGCGGCCCGCGGTACACAGTTTGGAGACCCCTGTTAAAGTCTATGGTTGAAATGTGCAACAAAAGACAACATCAAGCAGAGCACGATTTTTCTACGAGGAAGTAATCTGACCTGCATGCATGTTTTTATTATGTTCTATGACTTTATAGCTCTTGCGGGTCTATATTTTTGAAATGTAATCCTTGAGATATATTTGTCATAAATATTTTCTTTTTATCTCAAACAATTGTTGAATGAAGGTATCACGTGACTTCACACCCAACAACAAAAAAGTGATATCATTGTTTAGACTGGAAAGGGGCACCGGGAAGGCTAGGATTTGTTAAGGTGCCACTGAGTCTATACCCAGCTCTGATGGGTTTCTGACATTAGTGATGGTAAAGTAAAGGCGGGTCGGCATTGTGCTGGCCACACAATGCCCTAGTATGCCTTGGCCAAAGAAACTGTTGAACGTTGCTTCACCGGGCCCGTGGATACTTTTGGTCCAATGGGATACTTTACTTTTTACTTTACTAAAGTGGAGAGTCGTCTGTATTCTTAATCTCTTATGCCCCCATTTTACTGCACATAATTCATTGAAACGTACATTTCTGCTAGTTTAAAATATCAAGTTTGAAATATCAATATATATATTATTTACAAAAGACAAACACAGACACACGTCTATACACTTACATTACAAACACATATACATGCATATAGGCTACAAAATTAAATGTAGAAAGAGAAAAAAAAAAGTTGGTCAAGAAGGAAGTTTAAAAGCTCGACCCAGTCCTCCGTATATACCCTAGTTTGACATTTTAAAATAGAACAAATAGGCTGTGTCGTTGACTCGTGTCGGTTACACTACACACCTCGTCTCAGTACTAGAAATATCTTTTGATTCAGCACAACACGATAGTACATGCGGTTTGGTGCACATTCAGAAGGTGTAGGATTATTGACAAGAGCAGGTAGGCCTTTAAATAAAATATTGTTACACATTCAAATGGATTAAGATTTATAGTGCTAAGTTTATTAAGGCATTCTCCATTCATGTAGGTCGCGTCTTATTAGTAGAAAAAAAATGTACCGTACAAGTTTGTTCACGTTTTATGTTTACTGTGTTGCAGTATTACTGAGTTTTAGTATAATTAGTCTAAATAGTTTTAAGTAGGCTACAGCGTATAATTTGGACATATTTTCTCTCTCTCTCTCTCTTTCTCTCTTCGTCTCTCTCTCTTTTTTACTTTCTCTTTCTTCCTGCCTCATTACCCTATAGCCAGGCCCCACGAGAGGGGGGTACAGCCGGTACGCCGTACCGGGGCCCATGAGAGTTTAGGGGGCCCATGAAGCCCATGAATATTAAAATTTAAAATTAAATTGATAATTACGCAAGTATTTTTTAATTGTTGCTATTAAGCTAAGAGGAGATGTCCCAAAACCTCCTACAATCTCACGTGGCGCTGGGGGCCCTTAATTAATTTTGATATTCTTTGAATGTGTACTTGAACATTTGTTAAATATGCAATGAAGCCTTTAGTTGTAATATAGGGCCTAATTATTTTCGATAGCAATTAGGATCCTTATCTTCGTCCTCATTCGTCTGCCTGCGCTGCTGCTGTTGGTAATGTGGAGAAGTGCTGTCAAACAGTTAAGGCATGGATGACTGCAAACAGACTTAAATTAAATGATGACAAGACAGAGGCAATTATCTGTGGTTCTGATCTCAGTCTTCGGAAAATCGCTATTACTACGATCAAGGTTGGGGCTTCCGAGATAACGTTGTCCAACACGGTTAGAGACCTTGGCCTTTTTATTGATAAAAATATCAATGGTTCCACATATCAGTGCTGTGGTTATGTTCCTCTCATCTATGCACCCTGGGTCAGCTGCGACCTCAACTCAATAGAAGGACGACCAAGTCCGTAGCAGTCTCTCTTATTCAGTCAAGGTTGGATTAGTGCAATAGTTGCATGTGGGGTTTGCCCCAGAACCAGCTGCAGAGATTACAGAGAGTGCAGAACACCGCGGGGGTGAGGAGGCAAGATCATATCTCCCCAACACTAAGGGATCTTCACTGGCTCCCGGTGATAAAGCGAATAGAGCACAAAATTATGTCCATTACGTACTGATGCTCCTTCCTATCTTCGAGAGCTTATATCAAGGCATGAGCCATCTAGGGAACTGCGATCTTATCACTCCTCAAAACTCCCAGCGTAGCTGGTCACAAAAAGAAGTAGTCCCTACCTGGGAGTGCGCTCATTTGAATCAGTTGCGCATTCTTTATGGAACTGTTTATCTCAGACACTGAGAGAATCTAGGACAAGAGAATCTTTAAAAAAGAACTTAAAAACCTTTCTCTTTGGCTAATACATCTGCCAATGCAAATCAAACCAAGAGCTCACTGGGCATGCTAATTCAATAGCATGGATAGAAACGCTATAAGAAAGGCCCATTCTTATCTTATGTTATCTTCTTATCTTTTTAAAAATTATTTTTCTCTAGGGACGATTACAGATATAGACCTATGAGCCTTACAGGCTTACACTGCTCCCTGTTAGCTTAGTAGCCTAGGCCTACATACTCTATATCGCTGCATACTAGTACGGCAGTCAAAGCTAGTTAGTCGATCCTTTAAATGATCACCTGTGCGGTAGCCACGAGGGGAGGTTGAAGTAATCATAATTTTAAACAAATGTAAATACACATTATTCAGTTGCAGCTTCAAGAGGGGGAAACTACTGTCAAGGCTTCATGGCATTTCTAGCACCATATGGTCAGATAGAATTGAAAGTGTAAAACCATTGGTAGTTCATCTACCAGGGGTTAAGTTGGCTTTGAAAGATCTGTTAAAGCTGAATCTTACTCCGAAAACCAGAAACGAAATTCATAAAATTTATAATATGTTTTGTCAGCTTTTTCATTTTCATAATGTCAGTCGTGTGGCACAGTATACTAGTACATATTGACTTCTGCAACAAAGTCATTCAAGCTTGTGATGCGACTATAGATATGGAGGTTGCAAACATAGAATGCTTATAATATGCACAACTAGGAGCTTTGAGAAACAGTTGGAAAGCAATGTGGAATGAAGCTTGTTGCAGCCCACCTGCAGATAGAAGTACAATTGTTTAGGAACAGCAATACAACTGCCAGAAAAAAGAACAATATTCCATGACGAGGATACAAACACCTGATGAAAATGTAAATGAGAGGAATGAAACAAAAGAATGCCCAAAGGAAGCCCACATTCGAAAACACATTATTTTATGTTGTATTGGATAGTGTCAGAGCCTTTACAAGCCTTTATAGCGCTCCGGGGCCAAAGTTTCAGCGCCGCCCCCTTGCATACTGTAACTGCTTGTTTAGTGCTATATTTGCTATATTTAGACTACATTTGCCGCCCCCTGGAAGTGTCGCCCCCGGGCATATG